>CATIWR010511439.1:0-14487 GCA_949677035.1 Omphalea diandra | reverse complement strand
AACAAGATTGATCAGTGCATCTATCATAAGATCAGTGGGAGTAAATTTATATTTCTTGTTCTTTATGTTGATGATATTTTATTGGTCGGTAATGATATGAGGATGATTTGTGAAACTAAGTGGTTATTCTCTAGGACTTTTGATATGAAAGATCTTGGAGAGGCATTTTTGTCTTGGCTATTGAGATTCGTCGTGATAGATCTCACCATTTATTGGGTCTTCCTCAAAGGGCTTATATTGATAGTGTGCTTAGTAGATTCAATATGCAATCTTGCAAATGTGGTGATACTCCTATAATGAAAAGAGATAAATTTAATAAGGAGCAATGCCCTAAAAGTGATATAGAGAGATAAACCATAGATAACAATCCTTATGCAAGTGCAGTTGGCAGCTTGATGTACACTCACGTGTGTACAAGACCAGATATTGTATATGTTATTGGTATTTTTGGTCAATATCTTTCTAATCTTATGTGGGATCATTGGGTAGCTGCTAAGAAGGTAATGAGATACTTACAAAAGACAAAAGATTATACGTTGGTATATAGGTGTGTGGATGATCTTGAAGTGGTGGGGTATTCAGATTCTGATTTTGCAGGCTGTCAAGAAGATATGAAATCCACTTCATGTTATATTTTTATGTTTGCTAGTGGTGCTGTTTCGTGGAAAAATGTTAAACAAACACTTACAACATCTTCTACTATGCAAGTTGAGTTTATTGCATGTTATGGTGCTAGTACACAAGCTGTATGGTTAAAGAATTTTATTTTTGGGCTGCTTGTGGTTGATTCTATTGCTAGGCCACTTCGTATCTATTGTGATCATAATGTTGTTGTGTTCTTCTCTAAGAACAATAAAAGTTTGAGTGGTTCTAAGCATATGGATATTAAATATCTCATAGTTAGAGACTTAGTAAAGAAAAGAGACATTGGGATTCAGTATGTTAGTACTGATTTAATGCTAGTTGATCCCCTAACAAAGGACTCAGACCCATAGTTTTTAAGAAACATGTTTGCGATATGGGTGTTGTGGAGTCTTTTGATGTGTTTGGTTAGTGGGAGCTTTGTGTTTGTAATTGAACGTTCAAGTTAAATAATTATGCTACATTGCTTATTCATATTTATTTATGTGGGTTGAGTGTTTTGTAGTTGTTGATTTTGCGTATGTGCACATTTTATATATAGCATGCTATGAGTTGTACGTGGTGTGCTTAAGATTGGTGTGATTGTCTTAAGCTATGTTAGTTTTCAATTGTGTTTATGGAAACAAATGCTAAGACATTGTGGTAAATATGCTTAAGACTGGTGTGATTATCTTAAGCAGAGATGGTTTCCAATTGTGTTTCTTGAAACAAAGGCTAAGACATTGTGATTGTATTTCCGAAAGGAAATAACAGCCTTATGGTGAAGCCTTGTCACAGGCTAAGGCATTGTGATTGTATTTCCGAAAGGAAATAACAGCCTTATGGTGAAACCTTGTGAATTTCTCTTACTCATTTGAGCATGTGTGAAAGAGAAATATTTGGAGGACTGACAAAAAAATAGTGTATTGATCACATGAGATGCTATTTTCTTGCTACACTGCCATATCGGAATTCAGGTCGGTTAAGTTGTCAATATTTGTGACTATGGATTGGTACTATGTCAATAAATGACATAACTACTGTCATGATCCAGTATTGATAATTTAATGTTGACAGGATTGTGTTGAGATGTCACTTTATCAATAAACTATATGTTTTCTAAAAATTGTGTGGCCACACTTGAGTTTAAAGTATTCGGTCTGAGAGTCGTTTTCGAAAATGTTTTCTTTCTTAAAATATGAAAACATCATAATTAATATTGCCTAAGTGGGAGAATGTTGAAAATATTTTTATGTGAGCTAATATTAATTATGGGTTGGTTTTAATTATTTATTAAAACGGAGTGAATAATATAGTTTATTGATTGTGGGTAAACCCAATTAAAATGTGATCAATGGAGTTATGAGTTTGTGACATCTTTTGTGGGCCGATATGGAAGACGGTCAATGTAGGTCTATTTTAACATGAACCTGTGATAGGTGGACCTGTTAAAATTATTATAAATAAGCTAGGTCCCCTCTCCTGCCTTCATAACAGAAAACCCTAGTTGCTACGCCCATTGTAACCGTCTTCAAGAAAGTCAAGGAGAGGAAGATCTAACTTTCCGTTTACAACAGTTCTGATGAATTTTTTTCAAGTGCTTTTATTTCAGCAATCGGGATTATGACTCAAAATAATTTGGGATTCAATACGGAGATAGGTACGCAAATTTGTTTTCGTGCAGTAATTAAATATTTGGTGTTTTATAATTATGTACAATATCTTATAATTAAAATATGTTACATTAAAAACCAATATTCGACGACTATTATCTATAACATTCTTTTTTTCTCATGACATAATTGCAATACACGCGCGTGCATATATATATATATATATATATATATATATATATATATATAAAATAGTTTATAAATAAAGAAATATTATTTTTTTGCTTGATACATTATTTATTCATATTCATCAATATTATATTTTTCTAATTTTATAATTTTGCATTTTTATTATATATTCATGATAATTAAGATTAAATTAGTTAGTATTTAAGATTCCATACTCGTTGTGAAATCAATTATGACCTAGGTTGCACAAAAATCCCATCCCTGCTGCATTTCCACGTTTCGGACACATGAACACAGGAAATCCACCGAAATGAGCCTGAAACATTTCGGCCGTATTTCTACAATTTTTTTTTTCTAAAAAAACGTGTTTCCTGTCGAGAAACACGTTACTTTGCCTTAAAACAAAAACACATCGCTCTGTGATAAAGAAACACGTTACTTTGCCCAGGGGTGAGCAAAAACTGAACCGAGCCGAAAAAACCGACCGAACCGAGTTAATTTCATTCGGTTCGATTTGATTTTTTAATAAAATCAGTTTGTTCGGTTATATTTTTTAAAAAAATCGGTTTTCAGTTTGATTTTTTAGATAGAAAACCAAAAAAACCGAAAAAATTGAAGTAATAAATAAATCAAACCAATTTGAATCGAACCGAATTTAAAATACATGTAATTTAATTGAAACAAACCGAACTAAATCGAATTTTATAAGATATGTTCGGTTCAGTTTATATACACATAAATTTAGTTTTAATCGATTTGGTTAATTCGATTTTTAAAAAATTTCGGTTATGTTCGGTTATAAATATAAAAATCCGATTTATTAAAATTTAATAAAAAATCGAACTGAACCAACTGAACCGACTGAATACTCACCCCTAAATTTGCCTTAAAATTTAGTTGTGGCCTGTATCTGCCATCCATGGCAGATTTTGAAGTCATCATTCTTGTCATTGTCGACAGCAGCTACGAGAACTTTTTTTTTTTTTTTTGAAATTATTGTTCTTGATATTAGAATTTCAGTTCTATAAGTAGAATTCAAAAATATACAATATGTTTGTGTGATATGTTTCGAATTCATATTGTAGATTTTGAATTCATCATATAATATGTTTGTGTAACTTAGATTTCTTCACCTATTTTATAATTTTTTTGGGTTTTGGATTCTTCATCCCATCCATGACAGATTTTGCATTCTTCATAAATTTTTTTGTGTAATTTTGATTTCTCCAGTGTTTTGTGCATAATGAAGTTGATGACTTCTTGATTTAAAGAATTTTCATATTAACCTGTTTGTGTATTGAAACTGAGAGGAATTCATGATGTTTATCAAACTCTAATTCTCAACAAATTCATGGTTGATTATATTGTTTTAATGTTGAAGATAGATTATATTTTGTAATAACTATGTTTGGAATATTAAATTTGGAATCTCATTTAAGTTGGGTAATGCTTTGCAATGCGATGATTGTAGAATTTGAGTTGTAATTCTTAATTTATTTTCATAATTATTATTTACTTCAATAAGTATTAAAAATAATATATATGCATAAAAATATTATTTATAAATACATTTCTATATTTTTTTAAAATTTATGCATTTATTTCACTTTTGTTTCCTATATATTTTTTTAAATATCACTTTTGTGCGTCTGTTTCCCATTTTCTTTTCCATACAACATAAATTATGACAATTCAATTAATTTTTAGAATTAAATATAATATACATTGAAAATTAAATAGTTAGCTTTAATTTATATAATAAATAATATAGAAAACATGTTTAGCTACATATTTTTGAAATAAATATTTTTAAAAAATTCTATAAAATATTAGTTTAATTTTTAAAATAATTTCTATTCGTATAAAATTAATTTTTTTAATTTTATAAACAAATTAATAAATTTATAGAATTAATATTTTAATTTTATAAAATTTTTTAAATATATATTATAAAAAATATGTTGGAGGCAAAGCGTAAAAAAACAACTAATTTAATTTTTGATTGGCAAGGAAAAATATATATTTTATGCAAATTACTCCATTGGCATTTGATTTTTTTTTTTGAATGATGTCATATAATTTGTTGCTTTCATACGAGCATGACGAGTTAATTATAAAGTTAATTATCGATAGAAAAAAAAGGAATAATTTTCAACTCACAAAAATACTTGCCGCTTTTAATATATTTAAATATAGAATACTTAGATTTTAAAACATCACCTTTTACCAACAAATCAAGAATCATTTGCTGTTAACACTGGGTTATGACCTGCCTGAATACAACCTTTTTGTAACATGAAACCATCCATTAAACTGAATTCAAAAGAAAAAAGTGGCAGATGTTATGGTTGATAAAAGAACCCGACACTGCCCATGTGAAATGGAGACGAATAAGCGTTGAAGATGATGAGATGAGATCCCATAGTAATTAACACACAGGCATGCGATGCAGGTGTAGAAAAAAAAGAAGAAGAAGGTGAAGTTGATTTATATAGTCATGCATTATTATATTAGTTTCTTGGATCATTAACTTTATTAATAAATATATTAATTATAATTTTGATAAGTTACAATTTTTTCAAAAGAAAAACAAATTACCAAGATCCTAAATTCCCCTATTTAATATTATCAAATAAGCATTTAATTATTAAAGGTTTTTATATATCTCATATATATATAAAAGCACTTATAACTCTAATTTCAAAATAAGATGCTTGCTCATATATTGTGTAAATATTTATTTAATATTTTATATATAATTTTGAAATAAAATTAGTTTATAATTCGTTGATATATATATATTATGGTCAGCGAAGATGCACGCAAATTGAGAACTAATTTATTATATTTTACTCTTTACGACAAAGTAAGATTTAATTATTCATTTCTTATTTTGGCGCCAAAGTATTCACGTGCTGGTCACTGATTCATTTATCGCAATTGAATTATTTTTTCTTTTATTCGTACACTTACAAAGATTATATTAATTTAACTTTAAAATTAAATGAAATCTATATATGGATGAAAGATAATTTAATAAAAAAGAACGAAATAGAAGAATAATTTAATAAAGAGAGAATTAAATAAAAGAAGAACTAATTATAATTATATTTAGTTACTTAAGTTTTCTAAAAAGGGAGGCTAATAGAAAGGAAATAATTAGTCTACATTCTTCTTAGGAAAAGTGAAATTAATTATAATCTAATTTAAAGTGTAAAAAATTTTAACTCACGAAAAATAATGATTCATTTTCTTTTTTTATCTCTGAAATATAAAATTTATTATTTGTCAATTTAGTCTTTTTATCTTTTAATATTTATTATTTCATTTCCCTCCTACTCATCTTAAAAAAATTAAGACATTTCTTCTCTTCCCTTTAATGATTATTTGTATATAACCAAACACAAGTTCATAAAAAAAATTCTCTTTTTCTCCTTTCAATTTTTTTTCTCTTTCCTTTAAAATATTTTTCCCTTCCTTCTTCACTGCATTACCATATATAGTGTTGGTGTTTTGTTGTCATTGTTGATATATTCTACTGATGACAAACTCATTTTCTTTTCATTTTATTTATTTTTAACAAAGTGAGTTATTTTATCCTATTTGTTAGTTTTTATTTTGTTTTATTTTTTTAAGAGTCTTGTTTTATAGTTGTTATTTTGTTTCTCTTAGTAAAAATTATTGTGTCTACTTTATTAAAACAGATTAATAGAATAGAGTAAATGATCTACTTTATTAAAAAAAATAATAGAAAATGAACTTATCACAGATAAAATATGTTAACAACAACTCTAAAATATCAAATAAAATATTTTTTTTTAAAAAAAAGGACGGTTAGGATTTATCCTTTATTGCATTGAATTCTTTTTTTAATTTTAGAGTAATAGAGATTTTGCATTTATAAAAAAAATATAAAGTAATATATAAAATAAATTAGTACATAATTCAAAGCATCATAAATAATTGATTCCCAATACAAGTAAAAAGTCACACAATAACTTATCCCTAAAATTATAATATTATCATATTAACTATAAATTTATTATTTATTTATCAATTGTAAAGATCTTCATCAAATATAATATTTAAATGTGATAATTTTTTATATAATCTAAAAATCTAATATTAATTTGTTTAAAAGTAATTCAATTCTAATTCAATTTAAAATTGAAGGAGATTCAAAATAACTTCATTCAATATTTAATTTAACTAATTCTAACATATCGATATTCAATTGACCAGATTTAGATCATTTAAAATTAAAGTAACATCTTTCATTTTACAAAATCAAAATTAAGGGTGATCGAACTTGAAATCCAACAATGATTCAAATTCATTTTTGAATCTTAATTTGAATATCTTATTGAATCTAAGATTATATCCACAATTTAAAGTGATCTAGTTAATATCGCTTAAGAAAAAGATGTAATTCAAAATTGATTTGAACATGTTGGATCCAACTCATTTTACTACCTCTATTAATATTATAATGCTATTAAAATTGAAATGTATATAATATATTAGAGCATATGAATTAGATGACAATCAACAACATTTTCATTTCAAATCATAAAACTTTCATAAAGAAAAAGACAATAAAATAATTTTAAAACAAAATATCCTAATAACAAAAAATAAAATAAAAAACTCTCAATAATAAAACATAAAATTAATAAAAAAAACTAATACTATCCACGCTATTGAAAAAACGAATAAAACTAATGGTAAAAGAAAATATCATTAAAATGTACCAATAATAATCTTAAAACACTAAAAAAATTATATTTAGAGAAAAGAAAAAGGAAAATTATGTTAAAGATTTTTTACCCATATTCATTGCATTGAATTTTTATCTCTTTTATCAATTAATAACTTGTAACATTTTATTTTTAAAATTGTATTTCGTATCACTAAATCCGAATTTTATTGATAAATTTTTGATGTACAGTAATAAAAAAATTAATACTCATAGTTCAATAACTTTTGTTTCTTGTTCATAATTTAAAAGTACATGTGTTTTTGTCCAAGTAACAACTTACTACGTTCTGTTTAAAAAAACAACTTACTACGTTAATTAATTTGTTTTAGCCGTGTTGTGTGATTAATTATTTTTATAAGAATATCGTGCCATTACAGAAGCCACTCATTAATATGTTAGTGTAAGTCGGAAAGAGAGTTCCGAATCATTTGACTTAGCACGTTAACTTGCATTAGAAATTCATCAACGTCGCAAATTCTATCAGCCAATCATCGTACCAAAGAAAATTGCAAAAGCAACCAGAAACCTCCCAGAAATTACATTTATTTCTTCTCAATATTATATGAATGGAAATTGATAATGACCATTGATGAGATTATCTACATGAGTCATGATTACGGACAATTGGGTGGTTTGGCTTGGTAGACGTGCATAACAAATTTTTGGGCCCCAATTTGTGATAGGACTTACAAGTGCAATGCACTTGGCATGTGGGTGCCAAACTTAGAATTTATAATTGTGTATATATTTAAATGTATTAAATGGATTGGATAGAATCAATTTGAACCGAATTAATTTCGAATTATGTTTTTTGTTGATCGAATTTGAATTGAATCATTATAAATCATGAGTCGAATCAGCGAGTAAATATGAAAAAGCAAATTCATATTATTTTTTACGATTTCATTGAGTCACATGTGATTTTAAATTTTAAAATTAAAAATATTATAACTTTAAATAATTAAAATTACATCAATCAATATCAAGTTAAAATTGAATTAACCTACAGATGAGGTTGAGTTAAATTCAGATTCAGTCAATCTTTTATCTCTTTCACTTTCATATCATATTGAAGTTGAGTTAAGTGCAATCTCTTTTAAGAAATTTCGATATATAGAAAAAAAATCAAATAGTAATGAATCATGGAAAGTTAGAAAATGTGAGGAACTTATCATTATGTTGAAGTTCTAAACAACCATAATTTAGTAGGCATGCAATTGTCTATGCTAGATTTGGAGTAGGCGTGTAATGGAACGGAATCAAATCAACTCTTGTCATATTCAAACTCGAAACTCGAGGTCGAGCTTGATCGAGTTTCAATTTTCAAACTCGACTTTAATTTCAGTCAAATACTCAAACTCAACTCGATTATTTATATAACTTTTTAAACATCTTATAAATTGAAATTTTGGTTTAAAATGAGCTCAATTAGGCATGACTCAATCAAACTTGATTAGTAGTATTGTAAACACGTATAAGCGTGATTAAACTTACGAGCCTCTCGAATTAAATATTTTAATAGTCAAATTCAGTTCGCTCAATTACTTGAATAGTTCACGCTCGATCTCAACTTGATTAATCTCAAATCAATTTCAAGTATTTTTCAAGTCAATTTTAAATAATTTACGAACTGTTTCGATTCATTTACATACATAATTTGGAGCAAAGAAAGGAAGACTTTCTTCAAGCGATAATAACGGAGGAAAGTAAGGGAGTCCCTATGCTACTACGCTAGTGTAAGGATAGGAGAAAATGGGTGAATGATTGATGACCGTGTCTACTAAACAAATCAAACTATTCCATTCCCTCTTTTCGTCGACAGAGACATTTTATCACCGACATAAAGCTAGTTTACTACTGTCACAAGAAAGAGAAAATCATTCTACTGAAAATTAAAGTAGATAATTTTACAAAATAAAAAAATTAAAGAAGAATTTTTAAATGCATTAATTTAAGTTTTATTTAAAATATAAATTTATAATTTCATATTTTTAGATGATTTTAATATTATTAAATTAAAATTTATTAATAAAATTGTTTTTTTACTAGACTTACAGAGTATATATTAAAATCCTAATTTCAGGACCACCCACCAAAATAATACTAAGAGAAGACAAAAATTATAAATAGGACATAATAATTTATTTATGAATTTAATCGCTCATTAAATATTAAGAAAAACCCAAAAAAAAAAAAAAACAGAAGTGGGTTGGTAATTGATGGAGATTGGACTGAAACGGAAACTGAGCAGAAAACGTGTTGCATGCATGATCTTGAAACGTCATATACAATTATTATATTGACACAATTTCTTTGCGTAATTTATACATTAACCAATAGTAATGCTCCTTCGATAGAAAAATTATTGATAAAATTTTAATTTTATGAAAATTAAAAAATAAGTAATTATTATTATTTTATATATTTTTTTATAAAAATATTTTTATTTATTTTCTTATTTTGTCAATATTAATAAAATATAATTATTAATGTTGATTATGGATGTCAACTTATTTTTTTGAACACTGTATATCTAAAATTTTATAATCAAATGAAAACAATAATTATTGAAATTTAAAAATTTTTATTAAAGAGTGCATTGAAGATATAAATTTAAAGTAAAAATATAATAATAATTTATTGATGATGTGAAAATATATACTAATTAATAAGGATATATGAGATAATTATTTAATTAATTATTAATTAAAAAATTATCAATTATTTAGAGACACTAAAAATAAAAATTTTATCAATCATTTTAAGACAAATGTAGTATTAATTATTTTTATTATTGAATTAATAAATCATAGCTGATTTTTTATATGTCAAATCTAGTAGTGTGGCTTATAATCAAGCGAGACATCAAAGTGGCCGAATAACTGATTTTAGTCTAAAATATAATTAACTGAGTCATCTCTAATCTATATAATGGATTAAAAACTCCCCTCCAGATGCCAATTTTCAGGTCTCCATAATGTGATGTAAATGCACATGCAAGCATATGATGCAGTGCACCATGTGAAGTAAAGTTTGGAGTTTGATTCTCTATTTACTAATATAGTAGAGTTATTAAAAGAAAAAAAATTATTTTTATTGTGTAACCCATAATACTATTGTAAATTATTAGACTTTTCATGAATAAAAAAAAATTAACATGATGTAAATAAATAAAGAGAAATTTTGTTTGTGACTTCTTATTTTCTGTTTACACCTGTCTTAAAATTTGATAAATTATATTATTTATATACTTTAACTAAATTACTTTTTCACCTTTATTAATTATGTACAAACTTTTTATATTATTAAAATTTATTACACTTTATAAATTAACTAAAACTTATTTACAACTTTTTATATTATTAAAACTTTTCACACTTTATAAATTTTTTATTAAAATTTACCATACACTATAAATTAATCAAAAAAATATTTTTATTTTAGGTATTAATAAATCAAATTGCATCAATACTTTCTATTACGTATAATTGGGACAAATATTAATATGAATGTGCACAATAATGAAAAATTTTTATATATTAATGGGATTAAAGTATTTGAATCATTATGTCTTTATAATATAAATATTATCATACTATAAATAATTAATTTAGATGATAAATTATATTTAATTAACGATATTTGAATTTTTTTATAAATATAAGATTTTTTAAAAATTATGAATATTATTATAAGATATTTATTTTAAATTAATGACTTGTTTTAATATAAAGTATTTGAAGGTTTATTGAAAATGAGTTGTATAATTGAAAAAGAGAAAAAATGTTGTAAAAATTAAAAGGATAGAAAAGGAAAAGAATTGTGGGAACAAAATTTTTAAATAAGAAGAGATTATAAAAAGAAAGAAAATGTTAAAAAAAAAAAAATAATCGTAAATAGAATCATGGGCCATGTGCTAAGAGTCCTTATGAGCATAGTTCTTTGCCCATAAAGAGAATAATTGGTTGAAACAAAAATTAAATAAGGTCTGGACCACAATGTCATTATGGTATGGCTCCATGATAGAAATAGACCACCTGATGAATATTGTGGGCGGTTGTGATGATGCGATTGGTAATGCATATGCATCTATCTTGCCATAATTTATAGATTAGTCCTTGAACTTATTGTTTGACTTAATTGATCCCATCTTAATGCATAAATAAGTAGCGTTCTAATGGGATAATCAAAAGATTCATTATCGAGAAGGTAGCTTAAATTGAGGCGTTGATGAGACGATTTTGAATATAGAAAGGCATATCGCTGTTTCTGATTTAGTCATAAAATAAATGAAATTATGCATATTCGTATACTACACATTATTTTCTTTTATTGAATATTAAAATTGCAATAGGAATGAAAAATGTAAATTTCCCTCATCCCTTTATTGAATGATTTCATTTTTTTTATATACAAAAATGAAAGACAAAAAATAGCGACATGACAACAAATCTAACTAATTAGTAATTAACTGCTAATAGACATTAATAACACCAATAAATTAGTTTGACTGTTAATAGACATTAGTCAAGGCAATTCGACGTCGTTTCAGTTAGCATGAAAGGCATCATTTTATTTAAGTAAATCCACGTTGCTTTAGTTCTTTCATATATTAATTCTAAGTTCAAGTAAAACTGCTACGTTTCGATTTTTTTTTTTTTTTTTTCTGTTTCTAGCTATTGTAAGTGTCCGTAGGTATATTTAATTGAGATAATTACTTTCAATTTTTTTAAAGATATTTATATCTCGCATGTTATAAAAAGATATTTCGATATTTTAATTTTTACTTTTTTATGCTTTATGTGATTTTTATTGACATTTTTACTCTTTTAACCGTTACATTTTTTTATTCAATTTTTACATTTTACATTTGTTGCACCATTAATTCTGTTGCACTATTATTGTTTCCTCTCATTACCTACTAAATTCTTGGTATCATTTTCATTTTTATTTTTCTACATTCTAACAATTAATTATATTTTCACTTCAAACTTGCATTAATCTTGTAAAATTATCATATTTACTATCGTTTGGTATGATATTTTCTTTTGAGAAAGATTAATGAGTTACATCTTATTTCCTTGTTGCCTATTTGCCTTAAATTATTTTTAAGTTTTAGATACAAGTAAATTAAATAAATATTATGAATGATTCTTCTGGTTAAAACATGATAGAAATCTTTAATCTTCCTGTTATATAATAAGAGGGAAAAAAAAAAAAAGAGATATCAAATAAGGAGATAATTGAAAAGAAAGCAATTTAACTTTTCCAAAAATATGTAAGAAATATTAATTAATTACTTCCATCAATTAACAATGACAAAATTCAATTATCCAAAAAGAAAAGTGGGTGTTAGTTGAAAATATTTACAATTTTTTTGGCATTGTTATTCCAATATGCTATGGTTGTTAATTAAAATTAAAATATTTTAAAATTTTCAAATATATTTTAAAATTAATAATAATAATTTAATTATTTTTTTAGTGTAACTTAATAGTTATTTCCAAAAATTAAATTAAATTAAAATTTTATAAATTTGATTTGATTCAATTTATAAATATATAAAAATTAATTTATTGAATTTTAATAAAAAATTAAATCTAATAAATCCAACCGATTGAAATATCACCGATAAGATAAACAAGATGAAGAAACCCCAAAGAAAATATGAAAGCATGAGCACTACAATAACAATGATCCAGCCCCCACTACAGTATTCCTCCCAAAAGCAAAACAGTGGGATGTTCCACTTCCGCCCATCTCCCCTCCCCAAATTGCACGCATTCCTTCACTCACTCTCTATCTCTCTCCAAAACGACATATCACTTTCTCTATCTCTCTCTTTGATTTCCCCAAAAAGCTACACTTCCATAGATTCTTTGTCAGTTCTCATCATAATAATCACAATCATAATCATAATCATACAAGAATATCAAAGTTTGCTCCTTTGCTTTTCTAATTTAAATCTCACATATTCTTTACTTTCCTTCAAATCTCTCCGATACCCTTCACTATATTTTCATTTTCCTCTCTTTCCCCTCTTAAATCTCTCTTTATTATGTCATAATTCCCACTTTAATCCATAATTCCTTGCTTTCTCTCTCTAAAGTTCCTATCTTTCTATAAAATTGTTGTATTTCTCTCTCTAAAGTTCCTATCTTTTTTAACAATAGTTGTCAAAGTTGTTATCTTTCTTTGGCTTTGAGATTGGAGATTATGCATTGAAACTGAATTGGGATTTTGATTACGGTTTTGTTGGAGCTTAATTTGGGGGTTTTTGTTTAATTTTGCTTGGGAGCTGTGTTATATAAGAGCAAGGAGAAATGGAGAAGTATGAGCTGGTGAAAGATATAGGATCTGGGAATTTTGGAGTGGCTAGGCTCATGAGGAACAAGGAGACTAAAGAGCTTGTTGCTATGAAGTATATTGAGCGTGGACTTAAGGTTTTCTTTTCTTTTTTCCCCTATTATATTTATATGGATAGATAGAAATTATTTGTATATATATTCTGACTGAGGAAGTTTGATGCATGGGAATTTGTGAAAGAAAAAGACTTTTTGTTTATTTAAATTTATAAAAGAGGGATTTTGTTGAAAAGAATTACTAGTTTGGGTGAACTTGGATTTGTTCAAGATAGGAAATTTTTGTTTTGTTCTTTTAACTTTTTAGTAGGGAATTTGTTATTTTGTTAAGTTTAGTTATTCTGCATGTGAGTTCTTCAGATTGATGAGAATGTGGCAAGAGAGATCATAAATCACAGATCGCTCAGCCATCCTAACATAATTCGCTTTAAGGAGGTTAGTTCTTTAAAATTTTCTCACGTTTGAAAGTGTTTGATGTTTTATATATATATATATATATATATATATATTTTTTTTTTTTCTATGTTGCTCGTTGCAAGTTTGTTTCTTAATGTAAATGGGTGTATTTTTGTTATTGGATATATGCAGGTGGTTTTGACACCAACCCATCTTGCTATTGTTATGGAGTATGCTGCAGGAGGAGAGCTTTTTGAGCGAATCTGCAATGCTGGAAGATTTAGTGAAGATGAGGTTTTTTTATTTCTTCATAGCTTCAGTTTTTAGGCTTTGCGTTGTATTAATTGCAATGAGCTGTATCAGTTGTGATAAACATGTGTATGAAGCTACTTGAAATGCATGTTTTTTTTTTTTTTTTTGAGTAGCTGTTAAGTTTGTCTTTTTCTTATCCATTTTCAGGCTAGATACTTCTTCCAACAGCTCATTTCAGGAGTCAGCTACTGCCATTCCCTGGTAACTCAATTTAATTATATATCAGATGGTATTT
>CATIWR010511334.1:0-16022 GCA_949677035.1 Omphalea diandra | reverse complement strand
TTTATATATATATATATATATATATATATATATATATATATATATATATATATATATATATATATATATATTTAAAAAAAAGGAGAAATATAATTGTCTTTGGTTGCAATTTTTTGTCACCATTGTCATGGTATAAGGTTTTTGCTCTATAAGAATAATAATTTAAAAAAGCTCTAATCAAAATTGGTAATTTCATCCCCACATATAGTCTTAACCTAAAAGAATTAGGGAAAATCAACTATGAATTTGTCTCAATCTTTTTACAAGTTTTTAATTTTCTCTTTTGTTTCCTTGTATAAATAATTTTAAAAATTAAATAAACAGTTTTAAAAATTATAAATACATTCGAATAATATTAATAAGTACATAGCATTTCAAAAACAAATACTGGCACTCAATACTTAAAAAGTTAGCGAATAATTTTAATTTCGTTATGATTTTAAAGCTTTCATTTTGTAAAAAAATAATTTTCAAAATAAATATTTATTGCTTAAAATTTCATAAATTGCCTTCTTGCATTTAAGAAATCAAAGTGCATATAAAATTTTTCTATTAAAAGAACTTTTGGAAGGTAATGAGTAAATTATATTTTAGTAAATAAAAAAAGTGATCAAGAATCAATGGCTTATGTGAAAGTATGATTTTCATAATTTTAATATTTATATGAAAATATATAATCAGTAAAATTGCATAATCACTAAAATTGCATAGCTGATCTCATCATTTTTTTTTTCCTAAATGGTGCTTTTTTATTTTTGTAAATTAATTACTTAAAGTAAAATTTGAGACTAGCTTAGCAAGAAAAAAAAATTATACTTTTCAATAAAAATATTTTTGGATAAAAATTTCTTAACATAAATATGATAGTTTAAAGAAAAAAATAATTATATGTAAAAACAAGTGTAAGTAATGTTTTTCATTAGTTAATTAAAGTGAGGTAATTTAATTAAAACTTGTATTTAATAATAGAAAGAAACAAATACAGTGGTGAGCAAAGATCGGATAGAATAGAGAAAATCAATTGAACTGATTTAATTCTGGTAAGCTTAGTTTCATTTTTTTAATAAAAATAAGTTTGGTTTGGTTATAATTTTAAACAAATTTTAGTTTTAGATTTTGATTTGATTTTTAATAAAAAAATCAAATAAACTAAAATATTAATTAATCAAATCAAGTTGAATTGAACTAAACTTAAAATACGTAATTTAATTAAATCGAACAACATTCTATAGATTTAGTTTGACTTGATTTATATGTCTATAAAATTTAGTTTAATTAATTTGATTTATTCAATTTTTTTCAATTTAATTTAAAAAAATATAAAATCTAATTTAATTAATTTGATTAATTTTAATAGAAAATCGAACTCACGGTTTGCACACCACTGGAAACAGACATATCATTTTTTATTTTTTTTTTAAAATGTAATTACTTACTGTAAAGGATTGATAATGATAACTTAATAAAAAAAAAAAAGTACTTTACAGAAAGAACAAAAGCATATACAATTTTTTATAAGGTATTGGCTACCACCAATTAATTTAGTCAAAAAAAATATTTAAATTTTACAGAAAAGGTAAATATAAGTTTTTTATGAAATAATTCCTTAATACAAAGTATGATAAATTAATGAAAAATAATTATAATTTACAAAAATAGCCAAAATTTTTTTATAAACTAATTATCTAATATAAAGTGTGATGATTTAATGGAGAAAATAATTGTACTTCACATAAAAAACGAAGCATATTTAACTTTTTATGTAAAATAGATAGTTAATATAAAATATAGCAATTTAACAGAAAAATGATTGTACTTTAATAAATAAAATCTAACATATCTTTTTTTATTTTAAAAAAAATAACTAGCTAACATAAAGCATAAAGATTGTGCTTTCTAGAAAAATATTTTTGTAATATTAACTACTTTACACAAAATGTGATAATTTAATAAAAATTGATTCTGCTCCACCAAGAAATCCAAACACAAAACTTTTTAATTAATGCATAGTTATTGTACTTATATTTTTTTTACAAATATTAATAATATAATGAAAATGTTTTTTATTTTTCACATAGAAATGATAATGTTACTTTAATTGTATTAAAATGTACAATTATTTTCGAATAAAGTTAAATATATAACCATTTTCTTTTTAAATAATAAGTTAGAAATTTATAATGTGCTTAATATTTTCTTTTAACTTATATTTTTATATATAGTTTTACTTTTTTAAATTACAACAAATTTCACTCGTATGCTCTTATATTGGTATTGATAAGTAAAATAATAATTTAATTATTGATATTAGATGAATTCGTTATTTATTTTATACTTTCAATTATTTTTAGTCATTCATGTTTTGTCAATATAGTAACATTTTATTACAATTGATCTTTTCGTTATTTTTAATTTTTCAAACTCAATTCTATATTTTAAAAATAAATTGTGAAAATTTTATTTTTGTTATGAATATATAGATTTAAAAGTAAACAATATTATTTTTACAAAAATAGATAATATTATTTTTATTATGTTGTTAAACTTTTTATAACTTTCCTAATTTAAAAAGATATAAGAGGAAGTTAATTTTATAATAGAATGATGAAATTTGGATTTTTGTTTGTTTTTAAATTTGATATTATTTCTTTGAGTGAAACAATTTTTTCAGCTATTATGCAAATTTCAATGTTCTATAAATATGATTATATTTCTACATAAAAAGATAATCACTTCTCAAGTCATATTCAATATATTTAGTACCAATATAATTTATTACATATTGTATGTTTTATTGGTATTCTTATATTTGATATTTTATGAATAAAAATTATTTTCGTCCATTTCAAACAAAATTTGATATTACTCCTATAAAAGAAGTTTGGTACTACTCTTATTTGTCAATTTAGCATTTGTTTTCTAATTTGAAAAGTTTCAAATTTGGAAATTGGTGTATTTTAAATAAATATATTTAATTTTATATTAAAAACCAGCCATTTATCATTATTTGATTGGTTAAGTGAAAATAAAACAACGAGATGGTTTTATTTTGCAATCTTTTTTAAACTAGATATGACATAAACTGGTCAGATGAAAGATTTTTGTTCAAATATTATAATTTTTTAAAAAATAAAATAATTTAAAATTTTAAAAATAAAATAATATTTTTAATATTTAAATTCATAAGTTTTAATTAATATTTAGTATTCAATTTTTAATTTCTAACCAAATTAAAATATGACTAATTTTCAGTCTTATTAATCCATAGTGAAATGGAAATATAGTTATTTTGTTTTAACAAAGTAACAACAGAAAATGTCTAAATTTGTAGAATTTTCATAATCGGATAAAATGGACTAATTAGACCAGTAAAACCATGAATCAATTAGTGATTTGCTTTAATTAAAAATAAAAAATTGGTCCATAAAAAAATATTTAAATAAAAAAATTAATCAAAATTAAAAATTAGATCTAATTGATTTAATCTAAAATTATATCATTTTGTGAAAATTTTAAAATTTACACTATCTTGCTCAAATTTTGAATTATAAAATATATTTTCATTATGTTATTATATGATATTTTTATTTTTTAAATATTTTAAGTATTATTTATATTGTAATTTATTTAAAAATAATTTGTTAAACTAAACGAATTAAATAAGTCAAATTAATTAAATTAAAAATTGAGCAATTGACGGATTCAGTTTCTGATTCCATTTTAACAGCTTTATAAATTTGCTGTCTCCTGGGAATTCAGTGCTTCTGACTATCTGAATCAGGAGCCTTTAAAGAAGTCGATAATCAAAGCTTTTCTTTTTCTTTTCTTTTCTTTTTTTAATTGAAAAGGAGAATCAAAGCAAATTGGATTTTTTTCCTATTCAAGGACATTGGGTTAGCTCATTCCAGTTAACATCCTGAATAAATACAACTCCACCAAGCAAACCCCAACAAAGATTAAAGGCATCACTTGAGTGTTCAGTCAGGACATAAGAAAAAAAGAATTGGTTGGTTGCATTACCAATTTCTTCAAAACCCATTAAAAAAAAAAAAAATTGAAATCCAAACCCCTAAAAAGCTGCCGATCACATTTGAGAGAATAATTAATTAATGGAATAAACTATTTATACCCATAAAGCAGGAAAAGAAAAAAAAAAAAAAAAAGAAGAACAATGTAATTTATGATTCTTGGGATGCTTTGTGAAGAAAGCATATAAATGGCACAAGTGGCAATTGGTCTAGGACAATGGGCTAGCTATAATACTAGTACTAAAGAATTGGTTTCAAGCTTACTATGTCCTATTCAGATTGTGGTAATCAAGATTATGATAGAGGCAAAGCAAGGATAATTAACACATTGGGGGTTGGGGGGGGTTGTGGACGGGGGGGACTGTGGGTGTTGGTGGGAGTTGATTAATTAGTTTAATACCAACCAATTTCAGAGAAGATGCCCAAAGCCTAAGCATATAAAGTGGAAAATCTATTGGATAAGTCATTCTTTTGAAGTGTTGTTTCTTAACCTTAAGCAAAAGGAAGTAATTTTTTTAATGCAAAAGGTTTATGGGTTTGGTCGGGTGTCCACTGATTAGTGTGGTGGTGGGATTTTACCTTTCCTCTATACACATTCCTATAATGATAATAATAGTCATAATCCCATTTTGTATTGGACAGGTGTTTCATTCCCAGATTCCTAGTGTCTCTAACCACAACAAACATGGGATTGGCTAAACGACAAATCCTAATCAGCCTACAGCCCACAGGTTTTAAACAACAATAAAATCACCCAATACTTCAAATAAATAAATCCTAACGAAGATAATTTCTTTTACTATAATTTTTTATTGGCAATAATTTAAAGCAGCACTAGCTAAGGGTGAATTAAGTTAGTCACTTTTTGGGACACTCACAACCCTCATGTGACACTTCAAAAGTGAGGTGTGGAAAAGAAAGACAAGTGCCCTTGCCTTTTAACTGTTGTTTAATTCATGGAAGTTTGCATCTTTTTGCATATGGACCTCACACATACTCAAGTGCTTGACACATTGAAATGTAACCATAATATTTGACTTCACTTGCTTACATTTTTATGTTATGAATTGAACCATCAACATCAATTTGTAAAAATTTGTAGATTGCTGAGGATATGTCATTTCAGATGCGGAGGATATAATAGTTCTTTCCAAATCTTGCACTAAGACGAACTCATTCAAAGAATTGGCCACAAGCTTTGACTAGTAAAACCATCAGTCATTTGGCATGGTTCCCAAGGGCTCTTCTCAAGCGTTATAGTGTTTTTTTTTAAAAATTTTTAAATCTTTATGCATTGTATAATGCCTTAGATGTTATCTCTAGTTATAGCTTTATAATTTTTTTTTAATAAATTTCTCACCTTATATTAATCTACTAACAACTGAGTATTGACTTATACATGAGGAAAAGTCTTGGACTAGTAAATTCTGTAAAAATTTAATTGTCTACCAACTCTAAGCTCCCACTAGTCTTTATTCTAGGTGGAAAAAATATGAGACATTTATTAATTTAAAAAAAAAAAAAGAAAACTTTGGCTAGTGAATTCTATAATAGTTTAATGAATTCTATAATAGTTTAATCACTTATTAACTCTAAACTTTTACTAGTCTTCATTTTGAGTTGAGAAAAACTGAAATATTTATTAATTGTTATTTTCAAAGTAATGTGAATAAAAATTTAGAACTTGAATACAAATGCAATCTTACTTGTAATATCCCGATAAAGGAATTTACAGTCATCAACAATCAAACTAATGCTAAAATGATCTTAAGATCCATGTGGCAAAGCTTGAACGAATAGATATGAATCTATTTCGATTTCAACAAAAGAGTAAGCCGCAGCCTTCAACCGAGTGCTTCTCGGTAGCTTAGCACCTCAGCCAGAAAAGGATCCATTTCGCCCTTCAGAAGTCCTACCATCCCTATAATCCATCTACCTTCAGAATCTCGCAGAACCCATCTAAAGCCCAAACATCCTTTCTCAGCAAAATCTGCACCATCAAAATTTATATTTAAGATGAGCTAGGAATGGTTATTTACACGAAAAATTAAGACTGCTTTTATTTGCAACTGCTCCCAAATTGTTCGCCCATAGCTGTGCTCGTTGTCATTGAAATGAAAAGCCGATAGAGCTAGATAGGACTTGAGATTCCTTCGATATTCTTCTATTCCATACCAAATCATTTCAATTTTTCCAGATGGTCCAAACAAGGACTGTTGCTTCATTAATCTGGTCCTGGGTAAATCTGAAAATAAGAAGAGCCCACCAAGAAACAAATGAATCAGAGATATCACTCAAGTCTCCTACTTGAGACTTGCTCCAAACAACTCTAGCCTTCTGACAAGCAACTAGAGCGTGGAATTCATCCTACCTACCCAGCTCACAAACAGGGCATAAATCCTCAATCTCAACTCTCCTTGCTACAAGATTCGAGTTAGTGGGTAAACAATGAAAGCTTACGCTCCAAATCAGATTTTTAACGTCACCACAATTACCATTAATCAAACCCATATCCTTGCAAATAACTTTATAATCCACTTCGCACTGAGTAAACACCTTTCCAATCATGAATCCACATCAGACAATCATCTAAAGTCCTTGTAAAGAGAGTCATATTTAATATACATTGGGCATCACGTTCTAAGAAAAGATCCTTAATCAAATCTACATCACATCCTGAACCATTGACCTATTTTAGACTTGATACTCAAATCTCTTTTGTACCTGGTTGAATTGGCGACTCCACTATGAATGACCCACCCTTAGCAATCCATGAATCAAGCCACACTCTCACATCATTCCCTGTCCCTGTTCTCCTACACACATTTGTCCTCAATAAACCCTGTGATGCGGAAACACCACGCTAAATATAGCTCGAGTTAGCACCAATCTTTGCTTCAAAAATGATGACTCGGAAAATAATGACACTTACAAATTCTAAAGACCAGAGCATTTAGTATAGTTAAAAACTTCCAAGAGTTTTGCCAAAAAAATCCGTATTAAACTTGCAAATTCTACCACTAAAGGCACATTCATAAAAGCACACAACTCTTGTTTTGCTTAAAGGACATTATGGACTTCGTAAAATTTATCATCTAACCTGAAGCAGCTTTATAGATTGATAAACATTCCTTTATTTTCCTACATTCCTCCATAGTTCCTTTGAAAAAAAGAAAACTGTCATCCGCAAAATAGCAAATGACTACAGTTGGAGCTTTACGAGCCACTTTTCATACCATGAATCCGTCCTTGTACCATGAAATTATTCAACAAATAATAGGGTAACATATCTCATAACCAAGCTCATCTAGTTCAACTCAAACTCGAGCGCTTCCTTCAACTTCCACTCAATTTGGTTTAGATATGTTATCTTTAAATCCACCCAACCTCCTTTCCCTTGCCTCTTTCTTTTCAAAAAGTGATTTACTTTATATGCAATCATTATGTTACTAGAAATTTGTTTGATTTTCTGATACAATACTCGGTAGCATAACTTTCATTCTATTTGGTAATCACTTTCGGCACCACTTTATACATAGCTATTGGCCTTATATCTGTAATCAGCTCAGGATTCTTCTTTTTCCAAAATTAGGATAATAGCAGTGTTATTCAAATCATTTAAAGGACCTCCACCATTCAAGATCTCCAAATATGAATTAACAACAACTGGACACATTATATTCCAGAACTTTTTAAAAAAAAAACCCGAATGAAGCCCATCCACCCCTGGTGCCTTATCTGGATACATTGAGAGCAACCTCTCTTTAATCTCCATGGCATCTAATTTTGTTCATTCGTTAACCTCTTCTGAACTGAGTTAAAGATCACCTTACCTGAGCATCCTCAAGATGGGAAAAAGTCTTGAAAATACTCGAGGGTGATGTTACTTATACCTGAACTCAAATCCCTTCACACACCTTCACCATCTTTCAACTTCTGAATCATATTTGCTCTTTAAAACCTTTTGTATTTATGTATCCTAATTACAACTAAAAGAGTTTGACTCTTTGCTTTCAATAATCTTTCTATTGAGCCAATAAAATGCCTAAATCTTTCTTTGCCTCCGCATATAGCTTAACAGCATAAGGGTCACTACTCTTCCTTAGCTGTTGAATTCTTTTCCTAAATTCACCCAACTTGCTGCGAAAATTATCCCTCAAACTATCCTCTTATTGCTTCAAATGCTCTCGACACGATCTCAGCCTTTGCATAATCGGCATATTAACTTATTCATTCCAACCTCTCACTATCATATCTCTGCACCCTTCCTCTCTAATCCAGGCCATTGCAAACTTGAACAGAAAATTCGTTATCACTCTCCACTTTTTAAACTCCAAACGTACAACTGCATGATATGAGTACAAAGCATCTAGATTAGACATAGTGTGATTAG
Source organism: Omphalea diandra (assembly GCA_949677035.1). Lineage (NCBI taxonomy): Eukaryota > Viridiplantae > Streptophyta > Magnoliopsida > Malpighiales > Euphorbiaceae > Omphalea > Omphalea diandra. The sequence goes on along the minus strand of CATIWR010511334.1, from coordinate 7,601 downwards.
AAAAAGTCGCTAACAAACTCCTAAATGCCAATGCTCGATCGAGTTTTTATTCAAGCCAATTTTGCATACCTCGACTTTTAACCTAAGTAAAGTTGTAACCTTCCATTCCTGAATCATACAAACCACTATCTTTTACCGTTGAACAAAAACCTTCAATCAACCAATTGGGTCTTCTCGAACCAGCCCTTTTCTCACGGTGTCCTATTAAATCATTAAAATCTCCATGATGTACCAGGGTAGCTGAGAGGATTTACTTAGATCCTTAATAATCCACGACTCCCTACGTTTCAAGGTCATCTGGAATCCATGAAATCCAGTCAAACACCAAAACCAGAATATCCTTCAGATGAACAGAGATATCTATATGGTTAGAGGAACAGCCCAAAAGCTTGGCCATTGAAGTCTCTCTCCAGAAAAGTACCAAAGTAGCTACTCTTCCTTTCCTTTCCTGTCACATTCCATTCCTTTTATACTCCCATCAATCCCAATCAAAATTCCTTGATTAAACAAATTAGACATTTTAAGCATTTAGTGCCCACGACATCTCTCATTCCTTGCATATTGTCAACTCCTTCCTTATCCATTACCCCTATGTTCTCCCTTTCCGTAACCGTCTACTCCCTATCTTTCCTCTCCTGGTCACCAAAAGCTGTTATTGGACCATTGTTTTTGAGCTATTTGCAAGGAATTCCTTCTATTCAGAACTCTTAGCCATGTTCCACACAATCTTTCTTTGCTAATGTTTGGGTTATCAAAAGGTTTCTCATAAAATCTTTTCGAGTGCCCAATAATTCCACAGTAGAAACAAAAATATTGACAGTTTCTCATACTTGAAAGAAATCCATGTCCACTGTCCCCCCATCCTTTTAATTCTCATCTTTCTTTTCAATGGCTTTCTAATATCAATTCTTACCCTTATTCGTATGTATAGCCTCCGAGGTCCTTCAAAATTTTTCTGATTAGCTTCTATATATGATCCAATGTAATTTCCAATATCTTTTACAATTTTCTCAGCCATAAAACCATAAGGAAGCTCATAAACCAGAATCCAAAAGTTATTATGGTTCCAAGGAATTAAAGGTGGATTGATCCCCATTTCAAGAGTGAACGTAACAAGGAATTAACTGCCCATGAGTAATTTTATTTTAGATATAATGAACTGGGCTTCTTGTTGTGGGCTTATTTGATTTACAATTACGGTAACATTGATTACTATAATTAATTGCCTAATTAACAAGTTAATAATGAGTTAATGCTTCCCTACATAAGAATTTACAATATTTTACTTTAATATATAAAAACTAAATGTATTTAATTTTATTGATTTTTCTAATGTCTTAATTTGATAACTCAATTAATTAAAAAAAAATAGCATGAAGCAAATGGTGGAATATTTTTGGACAAAATTTATATTTGACCTTTGAACTTTGTCTAATTACATTTTAGATTAAGTTTTATTTAAAATTAAAGCAAATACTTTTATTTTTGACTCAATCAACCATTTTTTATAGGAACAACAGTATTTAGAATAATCTCATTTTTAATAATATTTTTATTCTTTTACCTTTTTATCAAAATTTTGTTAAATATTTATTTTTTGAACTATATAGTATAGGTTAATAAAAGTCTTGACTTTCTACCTAATAATGATTGTTCCTTTTATCTATTTATGTTTAAGCTATAAGGTATAAATTCTTTATTCTATTAATTACAGTATAGGGTATGATAATCATTATAACCTAAGTAATTCTGTGTATTTTACGCACAGAATATCAAATTTTGAATGTTTTTACCTTAACAATAAATAAATTATGAATTTTGACAGATTTTAGATTTTACTGTTTTGTATTTTCATTTAAAACATAATCTGTTGGTTTTGGGCTAATTCAATCTGATTTTAATAATAAATGAAAAATATCAAGAACGAAAATATTCTAAAATAATGCATATATTTTTTTTAAGTATAAAAGACTTTATTATTTAAAATAATTTTTTATTTTTATCAAAACTCATTTAAGTTGGGTCAAATTAATAATTTGATGCATTATTAAGTGCAAACTTTGTTTCTTTCACAAAATAGTAAGTTGATCATTTTACCATCTAAACTTATAAGATAGTTCTTAATAATATCGAATATTATCGAACTGAAGTATCAAGCTTCTATCTTTTTTTTTTTTTTTTCCTTTTTTGTCATTTGATATTTTTTTTCATATTATTTCTAGAAATTAAATTTAAATTGTTAAAATATTTGAATTATAAATGAATAAAACTATTTTTAGAAATCAAATTTAAATTACTTTTATATATTAATTATAAACAAATAAAACACATTATGACTTTTAAGAATTATACTTAATAATTATTATTTTAAATATTTTAATTATCAAATGATAAATTGATAATTATTTGTAAATATTTTATATATAATAATTGATCTCGAATACTTTACAGTATCATCAAAAGTTTTTAAATTAAAAAAATGTCAAATCTACAACAACTTAAGAGTTCCATTGTTTGCATCTCCTAAATCATACTAATGACATGGCAATAGTGGGCAAGTGATAATTTTTTACTTGAACTTATTCAAAAATAATTGATTCAAAACTAATGTATAAGAAATTTAAAATAATTCAAAAAATTTTAGGTTATATTCTAATTAAATATGAATTGACTTAAATTTGAACTAATTTAAATTATTAAATATTTAAAATATATTTAAAAATTTAAATAATATTTTTTATTTAAAAAATTAAAATTATGAGTGACCTTACTTGATTTGAAACTCAAAAAAAAACTTAAATTCATTTCAATGAATTAACCTGATGACTTGAATTAATCCATCTTCAGTTGAAAGTGACCAATTTAAATCCACCAAAAGAATATAACATGAATTTAATGCAATTTAAAAATGACCTAATTCAAATTAATCCAACTGAATTCTATCTGATCCTTATATATATATATATATATATATATATATAGTTGCAGCCTATGATTATATAATTAAGAGAAACATAAATGTATATAAAAGGTAAATTTCATTCATGGCCTATCAATTGTATATTAACTAATAGTAAAATGTATAACTTTCATTTTTAATTAAAAAATTACACCTACTAAACACCGTTTGCCATAAAAACATTCATCGTCTCTTTCATGCATGAAGCTCATGTATGGCATCTGAAATGGTGAAGGCATTATTGACACATCAAGCAAAAATCTTCCTTTTTCATTCACTTTCTCTCTCCTCTAGTTGTCTCTTTCTCTCTCCTCTTCTCCCTCTCTCTTTCATCTCTTCTCTTTCCTCTTAACTCAACTTCAATTTGGATCTAAAATCTAAATTTCATTCTCTCATCCTATCTGCAACTTTTATATCATAAATAAGAATGTCGTGGAACTGCCTTGTTATGTTTGCTACTGCATGGTTTTTTTTCTTTCTTATATGCATAATGCTTTTTCATTTGTTAAGTAAGATTTTGCACAATTTTAGGTATTTAAAATGACATTGATTTTGAGAGTTGAACATTTATAATATAATAGATTTTTGAATTAGATTATTTTCACATTTGTATGTGGTATATATTTTTCAATTTCTTTATTAGGGATTTTTTGTTTGTTTAATGATAATGGTTTTTTAAAATTAGCTTATATTTAGAGTTTAGTGTATTTGATATTATTTATTTTTTAAAATAATTTGTTTTTTTTATTGCAATGGGTTTTGCTGATTAATATTACATATTGTCACTTGTCTGAATATGTACATTTTTAATTCATTTGCAGTGGTGGTTGATGATGATAATTTTGATATAATAGTGTATTATGGATAGAGAATGGGAGACTGGGGCTACTTTGATGGGGAACAGACGCTATTACATTGTTGTATAGTTGATAAATAATCATTTAGCTTCATGGATAAAACTTGGCAATGTAAAGGGCTTTATGGAGTCATTTGTTATGAGTGGAAGATGCCTGGATTGGATTACAAAGAGGGTTTGAGACTAAAAGGATCAGATACAGATGTGTACGAGATGGCCCAATATGGTGTTGATGCTGGTATCATAGACCTTTATGTAGAACACATGACTAAGAAATTCTATAGAAATTAGTATAAGAAATACAATAAATGACACAAGTAAAAAGCATGCCACCAAATTCATCTATTGTGATTGAGCAGATTGAAAATGAGGTTGAAGTTGTACGCGCAGTATATGAGAATACACTTGAGGGAGAGTGAATGTACATGAAGGATCGGATGAAAATAAGCTGAAGAATGAGAATAAATTTGTTGGTAGCGTAGATGAGGGCTATAAATCTGTTAATAATGTTGTTGAGAGAGAGAATAATCATGATAATTTTGTTGAGAATTATGTTGACAATGCAGTTGAAGGAGAGATTATTGTTGAAAATGCTAGTGATGGAGAGAATACAAGAGTTGAGGGAGATGAATCACATAGTAGAGAATGAGGAAATTTTATTGAAAAAAGCACTGATAAGTATCACATCACACGATACCTATAGTGTTATCAAGTTTAAGATCACATTTGATTTTCTTTTTTATATTAGATAGAAAATTTGTTCATTTTTGTATTCAGTTTTTGTATCTTTTTTGTTCAATTTTTATATCTTTTTGGTTTACTTTATGTATGTTCAAAAAAAAATTATAATGAGCCAAATAAGACCCTAATGATAATAGTGACTATATTAAACTATATTTGGCTCATAATTTAAAAATAAATTTTTTTTCATTTCAAATATAGAATTTGTTCAGTTTTGTGTTCACTTTCTACATATTATTTCAACTAATTATGTATATAAAATTTGGATATAAAATTTATTTATTCTAAATACAAAATTTGTTAAATTTTTTTGTTTACTTTTTGTATATATTAAAAAAAAATTATTTCTATTATTGTAGTACCCAAAGCATCCAAATATGGTCTTTACTATTACACAATATAGATTTCACGCGGTGCGATATCTATCTTTTTCGTATTAAAAATACTAGTGATATAGAGAGAATATAAGTGTTGAGAATGCAACTCTGGGAGATAATGTAAATGAAAATGAAAATATTGATCTTTATGACACTAAGGGGTATGTGATAGAGAGTTAATTAAGGTTGATAATTAAGAAGAATAACTATTAAATTTTATTCACCTCGTTTAATATAGATTTTATTCAAGAGATGAACTGTTAACCCTTTTTTTACTATATTTTTGTTAATCTCCTCCCTATTAGGTTAAAAGGGATAAAAGAATGCTGAAAAATAAAAAAAAAATATTTATTGTATTATAATAGCATTTATATAAATAATATAAAGTAAAACATCATAAAAAAATAAATATTGTTAATATAATAATTATTAATAATATAAAATTAAATTAAATATTATTAAAATAATAATACTAATATTATAAAATTTTATTAATATAATAATTATTACTAATATATCAAAATTATTAATGTAATAATATGATTATTAACAAGTGATATTAATATACTGATAAAAATATTACAAACATAGTAATTATTTAAAATAGATAAATATGATAATAATATATATCATAGTATCAAAATATTATTAGAAAAATAATTATAATTTTCTTATCATTATTAATATTATTAAATAATATCAACTGAATATAAGTATAAATAATTATACTATCAATATATTCTTAATAATATCAAACACAATTAATAGTACCAAACACAGTTAATTATTACTTTTATAATATTTTATTTTTCTTTATTATTCCCTTAATTGTTACGTATTTATTATTACTCTTATAACATCCTTTAATCTTCTACCAAATGTAGCCTGAAAAGAAGAAGGTGATGAGAATGTCATAAATGATGTAAATGACGTTAAGCAAAGCACAACTAATGGTGCACTGCCTAATGTTTAGAGTATTTAAAAAATATGAATTTTAATCTATAAAAAGACTATAAAATTTTATAGACTATAAATACAAATAATTACAGTATTAATATTATATTTTTAATAATATCAAATACAGTTAACACAATTAATTATTATTTTTTACTATTTTAATTTTCTTTTTTACTTATTTAATTGTTGCATCTTTATTATTAATGTTCATTCCTTTAACCACTTACTAAATATAACCTAAATATGATGAGGAAGACTGTGAGGATGTTATAAATGATGTAAATGAGATTAAGCAAAGTGCAGTGCCAAATGTTTAGGGTATTTGAGAAATATTAATTTTAATCTATAAAAGTATTTAGACTATAAAATTTTTATACTTATTATTATTGTATATAAAAAAATATAAAAATAATAAATTTTCATAGTTACCATTAACTACTAACGATATGTGACAATTTCCTGTGACAATAGCGACCAACATGATCTAATAAATGACTAATAGTATTATACATGAGCATATAGGCTCGCGCTACGCTAGAGAAATCTATATAATAGTATTATACAATCACTATTAAAATTTAGTCTAATCATATAATTACATTTAAAAATTCATAATTATTATAATTATATACTAAAACGAATCCAATTGCCACTATTTTAATAACAGTATTAATAGATATTTAATTATTATAACTCCAAAAAAGAGAGTAAGAAAATATAGATTAAATTTGATATAAAAACGACATTTTTCATTTAATTTTATTTAAATATATTATATTGACGTTGTTTATGTATTAGTGTCAATAATTACTATAATAACTCTAAAAGCGAGTATAAAAGTATAAATTGAAGTTGATATAGAGAGAACAATTTTTCATCTAATCTTACTTGATATTGACTTGATTTATTTAACTTAATTTAATTTTTAATTATTTGAATGGTTTAATTTAAATTATTTAAAATTTTAAATTTTTAAAATAAGAATAATATTTTCTTAATTTAAAAAGATTAAAATTTATGGGTGATTTTACTTAAATCTAAAAAGATGACTTAGAAGACTCAAATTCCTTTTTAAATCTTGGCATAATAATTTGATCTATCATTAAAAATGACTTAACCCAATAAAATAATCTACTATAAAATTGATCAACTCAAATCCATTGGATTAGTCGTGACTTTCCAATCTCATTTATTAACAAAAACGAAATAATAGTACAATAGCATATTTATGAAAATAAAAAAAAATATTGAGTGATGAAAATAATCAAATGAAATATATTTTGGCGTAAGAATTCTGTCCAATTTCTTATAGATTGTTATTTAATTTTGTCTCAAGTTTATTTCTTTTAGGAGATAAAAAAATTTGTAATAATTATATATATCCATTGAATACAAATAAAAATAAATTTATTATTCAGTAAATATGTAAAAATTATATTAGATAATTTAGTAATTTAATTATGAAATTTAAAATAGATAATAAAATCCATTTATTCATTGTTAACTTTTTAGTGTTTCATCTTCAATGATCCTTTGCCGATACTCATATATGAGAACAATTTTTATATGCATTCACAGACCAAGAACTACGAGATCGCCCCTTTCATTCTGGGGCGACGGAGGGATCGTACCATTCGAGCCTTTTTTTTCATGCTTTTCCCGGAGGTCTGGAGAAAGCTGCAATCAATAGGATTTTCCTAACCCTCCCTTC
>CATIWR010511184.1:0-46617 GCA_949677035.1 Omphalea diandra | reverse complement strand
CTAAAACACCATTATTTATGATATTATAACATGCACACAACATAAAACAATTTGCCATGCAACTATACAAACACTACATATATGTTCCAATGTCCCCAAATGCAATGGTACTTCTAAATGATTATTTATCTAATGCATATGCTCATGTGATAATGCTAATGAATGTGACTAGGGATGTTACACAATCAACTCATAGGCCATGTTAATTTTTTTTATCCAATAAAGATCCCTCAACTATTGTGCCTATAATGATTTTGATTTGCCCAAAGAGTCCATTATAAAAGGTGTGCATGACTGACCACTTTAGAATTTGATGATTTTGGCACCTTCTCAAAAAATCCTTAAACCTTTCCCAAGCCTCATTTAAAGTTTCCCCATCCAATTGGCTAAAAGTTATGATCTCATTCCTAAGTTTAACCTTTTTTCTATAGAGGAAAGTATTTAGCCAAAAAAAGCTTGAGATAGTTTATCCCAAGTTTCAAAGAATTGATCCATGCCTTAGCTTTATCCTTGAGAGTGAATGTGAAGAGGCATAGTCTTACTGCATCTACAAATATTCCATTATGTCGAAAAGTATCACAAATTTCCAAGAAATTAGTTATGTGCTCATTTGGATCTTCATGGGAGAGGCCATTGAGCTAAAGTGTATTCGTAAGCATTTAAATTAATGTTGGCTTAATCTTAAAGGTAGTAGCATTAATGATTAGTCGAGTAATAGTCGACTACAATCCTTCAAGAGGAGGTATGGCAAAGTCTTTCAAGGATCAGTCTCTTTGGTTTGACATCTTTTGAATTTGTTATTACTTCCACCATCTTTGGTTTAGGGTGCATTCGATTTTCTGGATCAACATGAAACAAATATTTTTCACTTTCGTGATTCAGAGTTCTAGTCATGCACCTAAAATAGAGAGAAAATAAATAAGGTTAAAATAGAAAATAAAATTCTATAGTAATATAAAAATAATAAATTAGTATTAAAGTCATCAATTCTTGACAATAGTGCCAAAAACTTGATAGTGGGTGCATGCTATATAAAAATCCCTAAGTTGCAAGTGTACATATCAAAAGTAAAAAAGTGTACTTTACAAGAATGAGTATCATTCCCATGAGGATCGAGTGTAAGTACTAAATATCTTGTATCTTATACTATCTAGAGAATCAATAATAAATCATAAGTTTAATTAAAATATAAGCAAATTAAAATACTAATGAAGATGAAAGGTAATCAATGGGTAAGAATAGCTAGGGGTTCAACTTCACTTGATAACCTTCTATGTATCCCTTAATCCTTATCTAATTGGTTCATGCAACAAGTACTACTAACAAGTCACTAAGGCGGTTAATTAATCCCACTCAACTAGAAATTGACATATAAAAATATGTTAGTTAAAGGTTCCTCAACTCAAAGGCCAAACATCATGCAATTGTTTTTTAATTTAAGTCTCTAAAGATAGCAATGGTTTGATAAGGTTTCTTCACTCAATAACAAAGCAAGGGAATTATTGAAAGCTCCATTTCATGAAAAGCACCTATCGATTGTCGATTCACAAAACTAAGATAATCAATGGTCAGTTGATTAAATAATAAAACACTTAATAATTGCCAACACTATCAATGCATGAAACTAAATAGATTTAGATTAAGAAAATCTAATGAAAGTCATACAAGATCCATTTATAACTCCATCCAATAAAGGTTTAGTTCATAATGAATCAAAAAGAAGAAAAGAAAATAAATAATTCAGCTCCAAGAATAGCCATGAACTTCTTCTTGATTACTTGATTTCTTACGCCTTCTCTCTCTAAAAAATTGATGTCACTTTTCTTGAATGATAAACTCCTCATTTGGTTATCCCCTTATGCCCTAATTATAACTTATTTTCCTCTTTAAATAATGTCCTAGCCATCTTATATAAGAAAGGAAATACCCCACTTCCAAAGAAAAGAAAAACCCTCATAAAGAAATCTCGATTTTGGCTTTAAAAAGTCATGCACCAATCGAAGCATGACCATGCATCCTTGAGATAGTGCTTATCATTTTTTGTCCTTCTAAGGTGCACAATCGTGTGATATAGTCATGCACCTTCTTCAGTTACTACCTCCTTGATCCTTTTGAGGCGCACGATCATGTGCCTAGACTACAAGGTCATGCATTACAGCTTTTCCTCCCTTCTTTTGCTTTTCTTCACTTTTCACCTATAAAACATCCATTTTTATGCATTAGGTCTATTTTTTTGTCAAATTTAATGGAAATGCTTGGATTTCAAGATAAATAACTATAAAAATAAGATAGTTAATCTGTTAAATAAAAGGCACGACTATGCTAGTGGTCGTGCCTTAGCAAAATAGAAAAATAAGAGTAGGACATGGCTTGAAAGCATAACCATGTCTACTTATGCTAAAGAGGATCATGCAAGAGCACAACCATGCTCTTGGTCATGAACCTCAAGAGAAAAGAAGCGAGAATTATTTAACCTCTCTAAACTTTTCCTTTTAAAAGCCCCTAAGCTTTATACTTTGTAAACACTTTTAAATCACTATTTAAGGAGACAAGACCGAAAGAATTGGATAATGAATAATCTTCCAAAAACTTAGAGAAGAGTAGCAAGAGATCAAGGAGCAATTTAAAGACTAAAGGTTAAAAGACTTTAAAGTAAAAGGTGCAACCAATCAAAGAGCTTAAAGAAGGAGTCCATTATTTCTCTTACTTATGATTTGATTATTTTTTCTTCTTCTCTTTCTTTTATTATGAACTAAAACACTCAGGGCTAAGATTATAGATATATCTTATGTGAAAACTTATAAGTTTTCTAATATAAAACATTTTTTATTTTAATTCATCCTTATATTTGTAGTTATTGTGTGCTTAATGATATTAATTAATTTGTTATTAATCATGCTTAGTTATATGGATTGTATATCAAGAGATGTGTTTCATGGAATGGATGTATAATAATTCCTTGCCTTAATATGTATTAAGAGATCTTAATAGAGTAAGGTTATCATTCAAATCTTGCATTATGAGACAATTTCATGATGTTTAGCTTTTGTGTTAAGAGACTACTAGCTTAAAATGCTTTTGTATGTTGATTAATCTATTTAACTTGTCACTAAATTATAGGATAGTTATCATAAGTGTTTGCCTTATGCACCAAAAAGGGGGGTTGAATTGGTTGGGAATTGAAACCATTTTTATTAATGAAAGATCAATGATGAAAGCTTGGATAAAGCATACACAAGATAAAGAGTAGAGGAATAATGAACATAAGAGATTTATAGTAGTCTAGGTATTATTCCTTAATTCACCAATTAGGTGTTTCAATAAACTCACTAGTATTTTACAAGCTCACACTCAATTTACAATCATGTGTTTTTCAATGGCTCACATAATAACCATTCAATCTTGTGTTTTTTAATGGCTTACACAAAAAACCACTAAAGTGTTTCCCAAAGCTCACATTTAAACCTATGTAAGACTTTTTTGATGACTCAATCTCAAACCTAATCCTAAAATATGTTTTGAAGGCTCATACAAAAACCTATCACAAATCAATTTCAAATTGTGATAAATAATAATTTTGTTTTGCAAGAGTTTAATAACTTTCACTAAAATGTTGTCTCACTTGAAGATCCCTTACTTTATTACATTTGGTGATGTTTATATAGGCTACATATACCAAGTAGTCATTACAAAGCCACTTTACTCATAATTCAAGAGTTAGTAGGAAGAATCAACTTGTGATTTTTGTCTGCCATTCCATCGTGATCGAACTAGTCAATCTATGTTGCTATTATGATCATTATTGTCAATTTTCCCTCTTGGATAGTGATCATGATGGACTACAGATAAAAACTACAAGTTGATTTTATCCACCAACTCTTGAATTATGAGCAAAGTGGTTTTGCAATGACATAGGTTTAACCAACCTACAAGATATTAAAACTATTCAATTTATGTTGTTAAGATCAAAATAAAGGTTTTGACGTAGGTTTAACCAACCTAGTCCAATAATCTCTCTCTTTTTTATTTTGACAAACCAAGATTCAATTGTGTAAATATAACTTTGTGCAATGCTATTTCAAGTGCAAATTTTATGGATAGTTGAATGTTTATGCTCTCCATTAAAGTATGCTCCCTTATGTTACTTAGAAAATTTCAAACAATAGTCCATATACCACTTATTGTTCCTTATCATATACATATATATCACTTGTTATTTGTTATTTGGCATTTGTTATACACTTTGTAGATTCACTTTCTCGTCCTTTGTATATTCATTCTACTTTTCCATTTGTACGTTCATTCTACTTCTTCCCCTTCGTCTAGATCAAAATGAAAGCAATTAAAAAGATAAGAGAGATATCATAAGTCGAAACATAATGACAATCATAAGTTAAATTAGAGTTCAATCAGTTGAGAATTAGGGGATACTAAAATAGAATTTTTATTTAAAGGGCAAAGCACACATATAATACAATGAGCAAACACAAACATTCTCAAACGTTTATAATTGTTTAATCACAATAACAAAAATAAAAAAAAATAAATCATCCTCATTCTTCTTCTTCTTTTCTTCTTTTGCTCCTCCTCCTCATCCTCCTCTAATAGGTGGTGTTTCTTCTTTTTTATCCTCATCATTGAAGAAGCCATAATTAGGTAAGTGATAAGGTTTAATTCCATGTTTTTCTTGGATGTCCATGATGTCTTGAAGAAGATATTTAAAAAAGTTAAGTCTTTTAAGGAATTTCTTCAACATTCTATAAATCTTGCCAAAAGAAAAAGTTTCATGCTCCTTCTCCTCCTCCTCCTCCAATAGGTGGTGCTTATTGTTTTTCATCCTCGTCATTGGAGAAGCTATAATCGAGTAAGTGATAAGGTTCAATTCCAAGTTTTTCCTGGACGTCCATAATGTCTTGGTGAAGATATTTAAGAAAAGTAAGTCTTTGAAGAACTTTCTTCAACATTCTACAATCTTATCCAAAGAAGAAGATTTGAAGAAAGTAGAGGAGATTTTGTTTTTGCCTTTACCTTTTGAAGGAGGAGGAAGTGCTTCAGGCATAGTTCTTTCTTAAGGATCTTCAAGGACCAAACTCCTCTTTTTTTATGCTTGAGAGCCTTCTTGTTGAATATGAGTTTGAGACCCAAACAAGTATTCATAAGTGGATGGCTTGATGACTTTGGAATTGAGGAGGTAATTAAAATCAAGCAAATTTTATTTAGGGTCATAAGTAGGGGTAAGTTAGACCTCAATTTCAGGTGTGAGCACCTCAATATGCTTAGAGATGGCAGTCACATGAAAGGGGAGAATAAATTGGCACTTGGCCTTACTCATATGTTTTATTTTGGTTAAGAAAAATCTACTGGTTTGGATGGGTTTGTTTTAGGTAGACCAATACAAAAATGATAATTCTTTTCATGAGACATTTTTCATTGCCATCACCCTTCGCATTGATAGAGAAGATGATGATGCGATGAAGAATCCACATGGTTAAAGTATAATGTGTTGTAATGGATTTCCAAGGGTCATGGTATTTTTTAATAGAGATTGCTCTTCAAAAGTCAGAAAAGATAAAGTCATAAGAGAAGTTATAGGATATATTCTATTCGTTTTGGAAATTAAAAAATAGAGTAAAGATTAAAATAGGTGATAAAGTAGGGTTTGCCAAAGCATTTAAAATTTAAATCATACTCACATATTGGAGAATTCGTGTATTTGTTAATCTCCAGGGTACATATGAACTCTTTTACAACATCCTCATCATCTCTATAGATAAATTGGATCCAACCAAGGTTGTCTAAATAGTCATTAATGCCTTTCTTTAATCTGAGAGCAATGAGCAGATGGGTAGAAGGGATTTTATTTGTTTGGATTACCTTCTTCTTATTTTTCTGGTACCTACCTCTTTCTTCTTTGGTTGTTCCTTTCATCATGTGGAAGGGTAGAGTAGGGGATGAGGAAGGTTGAGTAATACCTTTGCCTTTATCTATTTTGGTATCTTTCTTAAGAGCATGGAAGTTTAGAAGGAAAGAATGAGAGCTTTAGATGAAGAGGAGGTTGTGAATTTAGGTTTGGAAGAGAGATAAGTGAATAATTATGAAGTGAAGTGGTTAACAAGTGTTTAAATAGGCAAGGAAGGGATGTACGGTGTCAACAAATGGATAAAAATGTATGGAAATGAAGAAACATTGAATGGAGTGTCAAATCAATTAATTTTGGGCAGTTACATGTGGTCGCGATCGCTATTCTTGAAAATTCTTAGTAATGGCTAAAATCTTCTAAAAATGAATGATGTAACGATCACTATTTTTGAATTTTTGAATTTTTGAATAATCACGGGAGTGATTCCTTTAGTAGCAATCACTACTCTTGAAAAGAATCAAAAAATGAAAGTGACTTATAAGTAGCAAGCGCTACTATCCAATCTTAATCGCGATTCTAAGGCAATTTTAGAAAATCATTTTAGAATAAGGTTTCAAGTACATGGCTCATATCTAGTGTAATCAATTTAATATATTGATAATCAATTCATACAATTTGGAAAAAATAACCAAAAATGCATATTGAATTAACATATCTAGCTCAAACAAATTCATCACACAACTATATCAAACAATCAATAAACATATCAACCAATAAAGCAATAAACATAAAGTGACATCAATTTTTAACCCTAGAGAGCTTCCATCTAACATCCTTAGTGCCTTCTTAATGAAGTTCATCCTTTCTTCATTAATTAGTTTAGTGAAGATATTCGCAAATCGATTGTTAGTGTCAACAAATTCTAACACTACATTACCACCTTAGACATTATTTCTAATAAATTGATGTCTAATGTCAATGTGTTTGCTTCTCGAATGTTGGATGGGATTCTTAGAAAGATTTTATTACACAAGTGTTGCCACATTTGATGGGAATGTGATCAACATCTTTGCCATAATTATTGAGTTATTCCTTCATCTAAAGAACTTGGGTGCAACAACCTGTCGCCATATATTTCGCTTCATTGGTGGATAAGGTAACTGAAACTTGCTTCTTACTAAACTAAGAGACTAAATATTCACCTATGAATTGTTAAGTTCTAGAAGTGCTCTTCCTATCCATCAAGCTACCAACATAGTCTGCATTTGAATATCTAAGAAAATTAAATGCTGAGTTCCTAAGATTCCATAGTCTTACGTGCAAAGTGCCATGTTAATTTTTTAGGATTCTCTTAACAATATGCAGATGTGATTCCTTAGGATAAGAATGAAATCTAGCACACAAGCATACACTAAATATGACATTAGTCTAGAAGTGGAAAGATAGAGGAGAGAGCCAATCACCTCTGTACTTCTTTTCATCAAAAGGCTTACCTGATTCATCCTTGTCTAGCTTGATAGTTGTACTCATTATGGTCTTAGCTACTATGCCTCGTTCCATGCCAAATCTTTTGAGCAAATCCTTTATATAGTTGGCTTGGTTGATAAAGATGTCCTCTTTGGTTTGCTTGATTTGAAGACCAAGAAAGAACTTAAATTCACCGATCATGCTCATCTCAAATTTCTTAGTCATGCACTTGGCAAATTCCTCACAAAGAGATTCATTAATAGCACCAAATATAATATCATTAACATATATATGCACAATGAGTATGTCCTTATTATGTCTTTTTACAAGCAAAGTAGTGTCAACTTTGCCCTTTTCAAAATCATTTTGTAAGATAAAAGATCTAAGCGTTTCATACCAAGCTCTTGAAGCTTATTTTAAACTATATAAGGCCTTATTTAATTTCAAAACATTGTTTGGAAAAACATGACTCAAAGCCCGATGGTTGTTTAATGTAAACTTCATTCTCAATGAAACCATTTAGAAATGCACTTTTCATATCCATTTGAAATAGTTTAAAACTCATGTGACATGTAAAAGCTAATGGAATTCTAATGGCCTCTAGCCTTGCTACGAGGGCAAATGTTTCATCATAATCAATGCCTTCATTTTAGTTGTATGCCTTAGTAACCAATCTAGCTTAGTTCCTTATTGCAAAACTTTGCTCATCTAACTTATTTCTAAACACCCATTTGCAACCTACAATTAGGTGTTCTTTAGGATTAGAAGTAAATTTCTAAACGTTGTTTCTCTCAAATTGGTTAAGTTCCTCTTGCATAGCAATCACCCAACTTTCATCATCAATATCTCATGAATTGACTTTGGCTCAATTTGAGAGACAAAAGTAAGATTATTATCTAAAGCATGTAATTGAGTTCTAATACTTACTCCTTTCAATGTCTCACTGCTGATTAACTCTTTTGGATGGTCCTTAGAGTACCTATAATCTTTCGAAAGTTCATGAGCTTAGTTGTCTTCTTGTTATTATTGATCTTGCACTACCTCTTGTGGTGCCTCATCTTCTTCAAGTTTAACCACTTCTTTCTTAGAAGTAGAATCAATCTCTAACTTTTCAAAGTCACTTATAAGATTATCAACAAGAGCACCTTTCCCAAGATCAAGTTTACAAGACTTATCAAAAATACATTCATATACTTATCAACTACCATAGACATTTTGTTAAATACTATATAGGCTTTGTTAGAGGTGGAATAGCTAAGAAAGATACCCTTATCCATGTTGGATGCAAATTTCCCATAATTGTCCTTAGTGTTTAGAATATAGCATTTGCAACCAAATACTCTAAGATAAGTAAGCTTGGGTTTTCTTTCATTTCATAGCTTATAAGAAGTTTTGTTAAGAATGGGTCTTTTGAAAACATGATTTTTAAATATAACATGAAATATTGATGGCTTCAGTCCAAAAGTAAATTGGTAATGAATACTCATTATGAATAGTTCTAGCCATTTCTACCAATATTTTATTTTTCCTCTCTACAACACCATTTTATTATGGTGTTCAAGGAGTAAAAAAGTTGAGGGAAATTCTATTCTCTAAACAATAGTTTTCAAATGATTCATTTTGGAATTCTTTACCATGGTCACTCCTAATAAAAGAAATAAAGTAACATTTTTCATTTTGAACTCTTTTTGCAAAGCTTTTGAAAGTATCAAGAGTATCACTCTTATGAGTAAGAAAGGATACCCAATTAAATCTTCAGCAGTCATCAACAAATACAAATGCATAATGCTTTCCACCAAGACTAGCCTTCCAAGTAAATTTTGAGTAGTCATCAACAAATACAAATGCATAATGCTTTCCAATAAGACTAGCATTCCTAGTAGGTCCATCTAAATTCATATGAATAATTTGAAGAGGCTTAGAGGTATTTACAATATTTTTGGCTTTGTAGGATGCTTGGTGTTGCTTTCCTATTTGATGAGGTCCACATGACGTGGCTTTGTAGGATGCTTGGTGTTGTTTTCTCATATGAAAATCCCAAATGTGAATAGTAAAATATTCAAAATAAATTGTACCATTTTTTTAAACCGGACAGTACCGAAAATTTTATATTATCCAAACTGAAAACTAAACCGAACCATATTGTAATTGTCTTGTACCAAAAAAAATGATCTGAACTGAATTGTACCAATTTTTTTAAAATGGGACAGTACTGAAGATTTTATATTCTTCGAATCGAAAACTAGACCGAATCATATTGTAACTGTCTCATATAAATAACCGAACTGAATCGTGTGTGTGTGTGTGTGTGTATATATATATATATATAATTAGATTTACTAATAAACTCACTCAATTAGTATATATTATTAATAATTAGACTTCTATTAATTATTAATTATAAATTAGTAGTAAACATTAAAAAATTTTAATTTAACATTTAATGTGTAAGTTATTAATTATAATTTATTAAATTATCACTTATTTATTTTAGTCTTGAATTATGAAAAGTGAAAATATATATTTTATTTTATTTTAGTTCATAAATATTAAAATAAAAAGTTTAATTTTTAATAAATTGAAATAATCAAATACTTGAACTGGTATTGAACCGTACTTAACCGTCTCAAAAAAATTGAAGAATTGAACAAAACTATCACGAATTTAAAGAAACCTAATCAAACCGAACCAAAAATTTTAGATAGTACCAATTCTCCATTTTTAAAATTTTTAAAATTTTGGTATGATCTCAAAGATTTTAAAATCTGTGAATTGGACCGACCTGCATTCACCCCTAACTTTAAGTATGCATTAAAAAATGGCTATTATATACCATTATTTATCATATAAGAGACTACTAAGAGTGTCAAAATGGATTGCTAGAACATATTTATATAATGTCAAACCACTCAGATGATATGATTATAGTTAACACAAATACGACTCATTTATTAATTGTGTTAGAATATTTCAACTCTAATACAACACAATTTAAATGGATTACATGAATACAACAAATGTAATCCATTTATTTAAGTATGTTATATGTGGATTATATAATTTGACACAATTCATTTAATCTGTATAAGTTTATAACCTAAAAAGTATTATATTTTTACTCAAATAAATTAAAATATTATCTACATTCATATCTTTTTCAAGGTTCAAAGTAAATATCAATTAAAAACCTAAATAAAGATTAATACAACACCAAAATTCAAATATTCTTATAATAATATAAAACACATAAAAGTTTCCAATAAAAATTATCTAAATTCTTTTCAATAAATATAAACACACACAAAATATCTATATATTTTATACAAATAACCATATTACACATAAATTATGCATATTACAAATGAATTATCTTCAGTTGACATATTGTAATGGGTTTGAATGTCTACCTGTAATATGACCTATTTCAAATTGTGTCATAAATCGATCAACCTATTTATGATACAAATTCACTAAAACTCAATTATAACTCATTAATTTTATGTATTTCACAAATCGTGTTCCTATGTGATGACTCATTTTGGCATCTATATTCTCCACAATCAACCCTATATACTCAAAAGTTTATTATTTTGATGATAATTTTTCTTGCTTCTAATTCAATGAGCTTTCTGACTAATTGCCCTTAAGCTTTATATTTTATACTATCTCAATGGTTACTCATTGGTTTTTTATGTTTTTATATATGAGCCAACTATAGAATTATTACGACAAATATTTTAACTTAAAAAATTAAATTAAATATTATCTAAATAATGACAAAATAATAATGGAATATCAAAATGAGGCATTCAAAAATAAGGAAATAATATATATTATGAAAAAGCAAGTGATATATTTGCAATGCATCATCAGGTTAGGTTAAATGTTTTAATTCTTACCTTGATGATGCTTCTTGTTTAGGTCCTCACTAATAAATCCTTTGCTTATGAAGGAAAAATAAAAGACATGTATATGTGGTGTCTTGATAGACAAAATTAATATTAGACGACACCCCTAAATTAAATCCATATCCACTTTTATGTTAAAAGGGATATAATTACCTCTATCAAATTTGAGAAAGAAAAAAATATACTTACTCTATCCTTTTATTGTATGATACGTTAATGAAAGATAGATGATTAGCATAGAATCAACATAGATATTTACAAGCACAAAATAATTGAACATAATATAATACCTCAAACAATCACTAAACCTCAAAAAAGTTTACCTGATGTATCTCAAATATTGATATAATTCTTTGTCTCAATCACTAAAGTTTCTCATAAAGTATAATCTGCTCCATCTTTTTACTATATGCTACATGAGATAAAGAAAAAATAATACAAAAAATATACACAAATATATAAATTTGTAAAAGAAATTGTGCTGAAAAATTAATGGATTAAACTCAACTTCGTTACAACAACCTTGTTATAATTCTTTCTATCAATCACTAAAGCTTCTCATAAAACATAACAATGATATAAAATCTTTTAAATAATCTTTCTCAACATCAATGTTCAATTTCACTTATATAAAAGTTCAAAAAATATTAATCCTTATTTTTATTTATAGAAATGTATTAACAAATTAGTCTATATTTAAAAAATATGACTTGTTTATTTTTAAGTAAACACAAGCTTTATGACTATTGAATTATTTGCTTAAATTTGTAAGCATATTTCTAGTTGTTTTTATAAAGAGAAGTAAAGTATAGGAAAATAATATTTTTTTTTAGAGAAATATCAGTTTCATTAGAAAAGGATGCCCAAGTTAAGAGTGCCTCATTAAAAAACCTTCTAAGTAAAACCCATAGGGAAAAATCTTGGAAAGAAAAAAGTATACACCAAAGCAAGGGAAATAATTGTGAACCATACAAATGTCAAGGCAAATAAGCTAATGGAAGGTCACAAATCCACAATGGGGATTCGTTCTCAAGCCAAATTTGTTCATCATCTACTCTTAAACTGAATGTATCTAAAGAATGAGCAATGCCATTTACAAGTTCTCTGAATAACAACAAGAATGAAATAGATTAGCTAAGGACTGAATGTCATTTAAAATAAGACCACATTTAAATTGAGACTCTCCCGTCTACAAAAGAGCCATTCCATAAGCCAAGTTAGACTCAGCAATCATCTGTCGAAAGCCATAATTTAAAGCTACCGTATTCTTTCCCTTACTGCCATCAACTCAACCATGATCACCAATGTAACTGTCTCTTCTTTACTAGCCAAGGAAACCACTAAAGAACCTTTATTGTCACATACCACAGCCCCAAGACCACACATATGACTATGTTCCATAAAAGCAACATCAACATTCAATTTCAGACAATCAATAAAAGGTGTACACTAGCTATTGAGCTTTACACATAATTTAGGTCGGGATCAAATTGAAACCAAGGTAACAAGATACTTCTATTGGAACACAGTTGCCAAATTATATACCATATCATCTTATAAACAAGAAGACCCATGCAATGTGTTACTGCTAATGGATCATGCCATCCAACAACATTATGCAAAGCGTTCAAAATGGTCCCAATCTAATTCATCCTTAGCCATCCAAAGTGCATCAATGGCTACCTCTTTTTTAAGATTCACAATTAAAGCCTAAAAAGAGTTGTGTGTTCATATTCACATAAAGACAAGACAATTGAAAAGTGAATGACACTCATCCTCAAAACCAAATCCACATTAGTGACAATGAGGCAACACAAGAATATGATGATGAATAAGATATATCAAGATTAGAAAAATGTTATGACAAAGTCTCCATAAAAAGATACACACCTTAGAAAGGAGGCTTAAACTCCAAATAAATTTCCACTAACCCAACATTATTGAGGAAAAATAGTTAGCATGGGATACATCAGGTAACGAACCTAGATTGTATGCACTCTTAACATAATACATACTCTTTTATTGTAATGCCAACTAATATAATATGGACCCATAAACTAAGGTCGTGGAATAGAAAGAATAGATTCAAAATCATGAGGTAAAAAATGTTGGCTTAGAAGCTCCCTATTCCAACTTCCACCTATTAAAAGCAATTATGAAACTCTAGTGTCGTGAGATAGAGATGGAGGTGATGTTATAACAAAGGAATATGACTATGATAGCCATTTATCACGACAAACTCGAACCTCCTCACCACTTCAAACACACCATTAAACACTCTTATTGAATAAATCCCCAAAATGCCTCGCCAAATATAAGAGGGATTTTGGCCAATACCCACCTCTAACACTGACCTAGAAGGAAAATACCTCCTTTTAAGCAGATGAAAGAAAAAGGCAAAGTCATAATTCTTTATAATTGCTTACCAAGCATCACTTTATTGAATAATGTAAAATCTTGAAAGCCAAGCCCACAAGTTTCTTTGAGTTGCATAAAAATTGCTAAGACTTCTAATGCATTTTATTTTCCCACCAAATACTAGCATGTGATCTCTCTCTACCAGAAATAATAGATGCAAAAATACAAAAACATGTCATGGCATAAGTGGATAGAGCATGAATTAATAAGGGTTTCATGTTCTCTCATAAAGAAAAATTTGTGACTCCAATAATACAACCTCTTAACCACCTTCTCTCAAATAGAACAAAATCGCAAGTGCTTATTTTGCATGGAGAAAGTAGGCAAGCTAAATACACCTTATAATTTGAACCATAAACACATTAAAATATTAATAATATCAACTTACATAGGCAAAAGGGTATTGAGACTGAAGGATATTGTTGACTTATCAAAATTAATTAGTTGGCATAAAACCTACTCATAGTCTTGTAAAATTTTCCTAAAATGAGTGCAATCCTGAATAGATTCCTTGAAAATTTTAAATTGTCATCGACAAAGAATAAATGAGAAATAATAAGGGTAGTTCTCGATATCTGAATTCCATGGATCAACCTTCAGTGCACTATAGAATAAAGAAGCGATGATAGAGCTTAAACACAAAATAAGTATAGATGGGGAGATTATCGGTCTCCTAGCCTATTCCTTCATGTGGGCTTGACATGCCCAATAATCTCACCATTAATAAGAATAGAATAGGCGATGGGACTAATACACCATATAATCAAATTGAACCATCTATCATGGTACACCATTTTTAGCATGATTTTTCTAACAACATACATTCTACTCAATCATATCTTAGCTCATATCCAATTGAAGTGATAAAAAGCCCCTATGACATCCTCTATGATTTCACAACTAGTGCATACTCTTGAAACCCTATAAGACATTATCAGTAATAAGTCTTTTGGGCATAAAAGGACACTGGGCCTCATTAATGATTGTATTAAGCTATCCTCTCAATTCATTGATATGGATCAACATAATTTAAATGAATAATTAATAAAAACTTAGAATACTTAGTTTTATAAATATTTATCACAATATCCTAGAATAATTATATATCTATATAATATATATATATGAAAAAAATTCTCTTATGTAATAGCCAAATATTATTGTATAAAAAGTTTCTTTATAACCTAGGTTTCTCTACCACTTAAGATTTACATAGGTTTCTCTCTAGTCTTAGTTTTTTTTTTTTTTTTTTTTTTTGGAATAGCAAAGGAAATGAAATATAATTACCAAATTTTCTTGGATTGAGTTATGGACTCGATCGTGCTCTCTAAGATGTTTTATGACTCTACCCAAGAATGTGCATCTAAAATCGATGCCATGTCATCCCCAGAATAAAAGATTTTACAATCATCTTCTGTTTCAATTGTCACCTACACAGGAAGAATAGTGGATACCAACACCTAAAATAGTATTACTCGAAAGCATAAAAAACACAGTGTATGAAATTTTTTTATATGTTCAAAAAAGAAGTGTGTATGCTCTTTATATAGTAAAAATAGTTAACGTGTAGTTAATAAGGTGAATAATGAGCAATGAATGAGAATAAAAATGTTGATGTGGAGTTTAAAATGAGAATAAATGAGACTAAAAACATTAATGTGAAGTTAAAAATGAGAATAAAAAAATTAATATGGGATAGGTGTAGGAAGGATATTTTAGTCTTTCATTTTTCAACCTTTGTTTTATAAATTCACTAACTCTAGCACTCCCGCACTTGAATTTTTAAAACTTTTTACATTATGCAATATAAAAGTTTATAGAACTATGCATAAGCAAAGGTATCTTTTAACTTGAACCTTTGCATAATAAAGATGATTTAGATTACATTAAAGTGACTCGTAGTCTTAAACTCTATCTTTAGCAACATCTCACATACAATCCTACTAGGGTGAAGTTCAAAGCGTGTGCTTTATAGTCATGCACAAGTATCCTAGTATAGTGAATGCTCTAGAGAACTTTACCCACAATTCCATAAGAAGTGGCCTCATAAGTGAGCATCAAGAGTACTCATATAGTTAGGTACTCCTTTTTATATAGAGAATATAACTCATTAAGAGTTAAAAATAACTCAATCTCATATTACTTCAGGATATCATGCTTTATGAACTATCAGGGATGGATCTTGATAATAGCATGACTCTCTAATTAGCACTTCATGACTTCTTACTACCCACTAAACTTATTTCTTGGGATATCTAGTTTATAAGTTAGATTACCATCTTTAGTGACTCATTAATTCAAGATTATTAATCCCATTCCTTTTAAGGTTTTAAAAACATTGTCTTTAGCCAACCCTTTCGTCAAAGGGTCGATTAAGTTATCATCAAAACATATATGATCCACTTTTATAGCTTTAATGAAAAAAATTCTCTAACAATGTTATTTTTACAGTATATTTGTCTCCTTTTACCATTATAGTAATGATTTTGAACTTTTACAATAGCTATAGTACTATCATAATGCATTCAGACTGTTGTTATAGGCCTCTCACATAAAAGGGTCCCAAAAAAGGAAACACCTTAACCACCCTACTTCCTCACTAGTTTTGGCTAGTGTTGTCTACTCAAACTCCATAATAAATTGATCTAAAATATCTATGTCTTTGATTTTCATGAAATGGCTCCACTAGTAATGCTAAATATATAACACTAGTAGCTTTGGAGTTATCTAAAAGGGTATTTTAATTAGCATCGTTATATCCTTTTAAGATAGTGGGAAACTTCTAATAATGTAATCTAGATTTCATTATCCTTTTAAGGTACCTCATAATACTTTCAATAGCATGTCAATGCTTAATGCTAGGTCTGTTGGTAAACTTGCATTGTAACCCTATAACATATGTTATTAGAGCCAAGTGCAATCAATAGTGCATCAAACTCTACCAATAATGCTCACATGCTTTAATTGTTTAACACCATCATTGGTGTTCTTGAATAATTTTACACTAGGATCATAGGGAGTACATGCTACTTTAGAATCAAAATAATTAGAATTCTTTAAGATCATCTAAACATAATAAGACTGATCCAGAGAGAATCCATTCTTAGACCTAGTGTCTAAGAATTACATTTGCTTCACTAAGATCTTTCATATCAAATTCGCACACAAAATAGATTTTACATCAATCACAACATGAATATTAGAACAAAAAATCATTATCTAATTTACAATAAAGATATTTATCACTTTGATTTATTCCAAAACCATGTGAAATACTAAGATTCTTAAATTGTTCATGCCACTATTTAGATGCCAATTTTACATTAAGGTTGGCAATTTTTGACATGACTCAATTAAAAGACAAACATGACTTATAATTAAACTGATTTGAATTTGGTATAAATAGGCTCAAGTCATAAATGGGTCAACTCTTTTATGACATGATGAAAAGGTAGGTATAAATGGGTAAATCTGCTAACCCACAATAAACAGATTAAACATGATGATATAATCAAGTTAATGGGTTAACATGCAATACACAACACAAATATACAGGTTTTAGTATGATTTAAAAAAATATCTTTACACATAAGAAAATCTCTTTGAATCCAACTTTATATTTGCTCAAATTTTTTAATATTTAATTTATAATTTCTCAATATATAAATATTCTTTATTTTTTATATGTTTTTAAGTTAAACATATATATCATCAAGTTAATGGATTAACATGCAATATGCAACACAAATATATAGGTTTTAGTATGATTTAAACAAATATGTTTACACATAAGAAAATCTCTTTGAATCCAACTTTATATTTGCTCCAATTTTTAATATTTAATTTATAATTTCTCAATATATAAATATTTTTTATTTTTTATATGTTTTTAAGTTAAACATATATTTTCATCTTATGATATGTTAATATTCATTATGACATGATTAATTAAGCGGGTTATACGAGTCATGCTATGTAAACTACTTCATAAACATATCCATGTCAAGTTAAAGATTTTGATACAACTAATTAAATAGGGTCGTTTCTAGGTTGAGCATTTTTGTGTTATATACGTGTCTTAATATGACATGATTAGACATGACATTACGCAAATTGCCACCCCTATTTCAAACTATAAAGAGATTTATCTAGTTTGCATACTTTATTTTCTTGACTAGGTATCACAAATCCTTCGATTGGTCCATATCAATCTCTTCTTCTAATTCACCATTTAAAAAGTCAATTTTGACCTCCATTTGACACACTAAATGATCTTTGTTGACCTTTATGAAAAATTTAAATTTTGAAAGGAAGATTAATGATGCAAATTCAAAAGATGCAATAAAAGTATAGAAGATACAAAGGATTTATAGTGGTTTGAATGTTAACAAACCTTACATCCACTCCTTAATTCTCTAATTAAGTATTTCATTAACACTAAATAGTGTTTTACAAGCTCACGCCAAACTTTACACTTTGTGTTTTACAAGGCTCACATACAATCTTATAAGCGTTTTACAAGGCTCACACACAACGTTTATAAGAATTTTTACAAATAAGGATCACTCTAAAACCTAATCCCAAAAGTGTTTAAAGGCTTACACCAAATCTTAACAACTTAATCACAAAGAATAAATAAGAGAGAGAGAATTAAGAATTTAATTTGCAAGAGTTTGGCTATAGTAAATGTTATTCTTTTGCATATAAGTTCATTTGATGGAGTATTTATAGGTTATAACCACCAAACAACCATTACAAACAAAACTATATCCATATCTTTAAAGTTTGTGGTAACATCTAGCATTAAATGCTTATTAAAAGAAAGTCACAATAGAGATAAAAAGTCGAGATTGTGAGCTACTTTTCGCTTTGAATTTTGTTAAGTAACGATTGCGATTTTCAATTGCGTCTAATGGCTAGTTACACATGACACTTTATCAATGGTTGGTTCATAAACTAGTCGTTAGGTCCCTCTTAATCACATTGAAATTTGCAATCACAAAATAGGGGGCTAGTTGCTATCCTCACTATGAACTAAACTAGAATTTGAAGATCCTAGATGTTTAGGATTCACGGTAGTTATACCATAATCGCAGTCGCGACTTTTGAATAGGCAATAGTCTCTTTGACATATGGCTTCATTTGGTTATGCATTTAGATCCCTCCAACTAATTTTGAAGATCACGATTGCTACCTCTACCATGACCTAGATTGCAAACTAAACTGGACTAATTGTGTCTCAAAAGATGATGAGTAGTAGTTATGACCTAGGATTCTTGATCACAACTTTGGAGTCATTTTCCACACTTGGATTCTTAAACTTTCATTCAACTTTCAATGAGTTCTTTTCTTAATTTTTGCAAGATCAACACTTAAAAATGACATTAAAACCTTTCAATCTATATTGTCAGTTTCAAAAAGAGAGGTTTGACTTAGTTTGACAACCTAGTCCAATAATCTCTCCTTTTTTATTTTGACAATCTAGATTAAATATGCAAAGGATAAAGAACTAATTATGCATATTTTTAAGTGTTTTAAGGGTTGGAAGCTCATTGAAAAGTTAAAGTTAAGTGATGGAAATTACCTATGATGAAAACAATACTCCCCTTTAATTTATACTCCCCTTAAACAAGAAAGCTAGTTAATAGATCCAACTTTAACTATTATCCTTTTGCATGATTAGTCCAAATTTCTCTTCCCTTTGTCAAGATCAAAAAGAGAGGGAAGAAGAGGGATTAAGGAGAGGGAAGTACCATAAATTTTAGTCACAATTGCAATCAACAAGTAATTTCAATCATAATCTCAACATGCAATCATAATTACAATCAATAATGAATAGGAGTAGAATTGAACAAACATAAATAGAACTTTTATTAATTAAAAACATAATAAGATTACATGGACATATACAAACATACAAAGATGTTTGATCACAAAGTCACTCGACTAGTATATAAAAAACATAGAAAATTTTAAAGAAAACAGGAACTTAAAAACATAAAACATTAAAAGATTTTAAAAAGTAGGGTAGGAATCGCTATCTTCAACCACTTGATCATCATCCCCTTGATTTTCTCCTCTAACTTCAGTGCCCCTTGAAGCTTGATCATACTCCTCTTTTTCTTGTTTTTTTTTCTCATCTTAGGTGTCCTCCAAATCTCTAAAATTAAAAAAAGATTTTGAAAAGTATGAAAGGAATCACTATTTTCAACCACTTGATCATCATCCCCTTAAGTTTATCCTCCAACTTGAGTGCCCCTTAAGCTTGATCACCCTCCTCTTCTTCTTATTCTTCTTCCTCATCTTGGGTGTCCTACAAATCTCTAAAATCAGAAAGGTTGCAAAGAGTGGCTCCAACTATTTTTTGCAAATTAACTAAATCATAATGGAGATGGTAGAGAAGATTAAACCTTTTCTTAATCATCCTCATCACTTTGTTCAACTTTTGATTAATGGCAGAAAGAGAAATAGTATAAGATTTGGCCTTGGATTTTACCTTAGGCACTTGAGAAAGAGTTTCCTTTTCTTCAAGGACCAATTTCCTTCTCTTATAGGCTTAAGAAGTAGCTTGTGTTTTAACACCTTATGCCCTTAACAAATAAGCATAAGACTTTGAATGAAGAGCCTTTACATTCACTAAATAATTAAGGTCTACGAAATTAAAGTTTGGGCATATTCATTGACAATGAAGGTATAAGCATCAAATTTTGGACCTTTTGGATGCAAAACTTAATGATGAAAATCATTGAATCTATCCCCCAAAAGCAAAGGGAATTGCCAAAGGATTAGATGAAAGGCCCTAGGGAACCTTGAAAAAGCCCAAAACCTAGCCCAATGCCAAACCCAAGACTAAAACAAAGACCAAAACCAAGACCAAGCCTAAGATTGTCTGTAGTTTTGATGTGTTATACAACCCACCAACTAGGGTTGTACAACCTACAAACCAAGGCTATAAAGCCTTCCATAGCGTTATACAACCTTCCTTTAAAATAATAGTTCACAGAGTATTTTGGAACTGATCCTTCCTTAAACCTTAAGGTTGTACAACCCTAAGATATGGATGTATAGCCCATTTTTGATGTACAACCTACATGTAAACCCTAATTCTAATACATTCATCCCCTTTTCTATGATTGGATGCATCCATGGTGCAACTAGACCATTTCTAACATTGTGCACCTATCTATCACCTATAAATATCCCCCATTTTAAAGATGAAAGGAGAGGCATAGAAATCGTAAGGTTACACTGCAAAAATCACTTCTCAAAGGACTTTAAAAATAGAAAACCTTAAAACCCCAAATCACCCAACTCATTCTAAGGTAAACATCATTATCTTTATCTTTGGTGCATTTTATAGGCATTTTGGATACCTTGTGAGCCTCTAAGGGCACTAGAACGAACAAAGGTATCCAATACCCTACCATCTCCCTATTTCTTCTTCCTTTTTCTTCCTTCTCTTTTTATTTTTAAAAATCCACTTTTTAGGGGTTATACAACCATCACATAGGTTGTACTGCCCACCTTTCTAGGTTGTATAGCTCTAGTAATAAGGTGTATAGCCCTAGTTTCTTAGGCATAACTTTGTGAAACTCTCTTTCTCACTCAGATTTCTCTTAACAAAAGCATTCTTTCATGCTTCGTCTTCACTTCAATAATAGAATAAGGTAAGGCTAGATAGCCAAGGACCCCTATTTACTTTTAAAATGGAGTTTTGATAGATTTTGTAATGGTTTTCATATTTGTTTCTACTTTAATGTTCATCTGCTCTAATATGGATTCAATGTTGAATTTTGGTTCTGTTTGGATCATTTAAGGTAGTGATAAAGTGAGGAACTTGAGGTTCCAATGATCTTGAATGTCTTCCTTTATGTTCTTTTACTTTTTTAGAAATATGTGAATAGTATTTTAACCTTTATCCTTCTCTTTGAATTACTTTCTAACCCTCTCTATGGTTAGTAATGCTCATGGATGCTTAAGCTCTTTATGAGCAATAAGAATGAGGGTTCACAAACCCTAGGATCTTTCTTTGGTAATGATCAGTGCCTTAGGCCATTTGTTATCCTAAAAAATGCTTCACATCTCATGTTTATGGTTTTTAGCATTTCATGATTTATGCATTTTGATCATGTGTTTTTCATATTTTATATTATGATTTGTGATGTTGGAATGTGTTATCATGGACTTAGAATGTGAGTTAGGATACCTTGAATATTGATGATATGGTAAAATGGTCACCATGGACCTTTGTTTACCTTTTGTTACTTGAAGTTTTCTTCAGTTGTTTTCCTCTTAATTCATTACTAACTTGTTTTCTTCCTTTGGGTGTAGGTGGTATTACTTGAATTAGACCATGAATTTGGTCTCAGTCATTATCACATATGGACTATGCATGATTATGTATGGGAATGGATGATGATGCATGCTAAAACCTTACACCATGATGCATGAACCCCCTCCCCGATTATATATTTTTATGTGTATGGGAATGAATGATGATGCAAGCCAAAATTCTATGCCATGATGCATGATCCCCTTTCCGTTTTGAGTTGATGACTTGATGCATTGAAATGGATCGCTCTTAGATGTATGTTTAGGAATAGTAATTAGACTAATCAATCACTCATTTAAAAAATTAAAAGTGAACTAAAATGCCCGAGGTCATATCCTAATATTTTAGCAATTTGGGGTGCCTAACCCTTTCCATAAGCCATACACAATTTTCCAACCCGATCTCTAATGAGGTGAAGAAAAAATAAGCCTTTTCATTGACTTAAATTAGGTTCAGATTTTGCCTTCCTTCGACTCTTGTCCCAACCAAAGTCGGGTAGTGACTCCATATTTTAAGGAATAATATCAATGTATGAATCCCATTTTAGCCCTTTCATAACCACCATTTAGATAAATGGGCCTTAAAATTTTAGCAAAGCCTAAGGGATCCTTCACTGATCTAACACATGCCATACTTTGGCGTCATCACTAATGCCAAGATCCTCATCCATTTGACCCTCATTAATAGACAAAAGGATGGAGTCGCAAACAATATTCCACTGATTTGAGTGCAGCCATAAAAACCCAATAAGCTCATAGAGGCTACTCCACTATGGACCTAAAATTAACTTTATGTAAAATCTTTGGTTCATTTTTAGTATTTTAATCTTGTTATTAAGTAGTCCTTTGAATTCATGTAGCCTCCACACTTTACCACAAACACTAGGTGCCTTTAAAAACTGATGGTTCTCCAAACTTGAGACTTAAGCTCTATTCGAGTTTAGAATATTTTCAGAAGGATTCATCACTCATGAGTCTAGTACCTTTGAGTATATCAAATGGGGACCACAACAATTGTCCCTTAAGTTCATAAGAGTCATCAACTATAACAACCCTATCAACCAAATAGACACATATAAGAGCCAATAGAACCTTAGAATAAGTCACCCCCTCTTGTTTGCATTTCTTCAAATGAGAGTTGAAGTTCTCAAAGAATCTAGTTTTGTACCCCATTGTAATGTTATCCCACATTCCTTTTTGTGTAAAAATACCTCTTATATAAATATTTATGTATCCCTTTTCCCCATTCTGTAAGTGATTTCTATGTAAAAATCCCTTCATTCTTGCTAAGGGATTTTCATTCGTTCCTTTATACATATCTTTTTTAGTGATGTAAGAGATTCCTTTTAGTCTTTTATATGTATATGGTCCTTTAAGGCTTTTGACTCCCCTTGGTTTGAGGTGACCCTATACATTCTTTGCCCCTGATGGTGTAACAATGAGACCTCACCTAAGAAAGAGCCACCAGACCTCATGTATGAAAGGAATAACGTTGGAAGGATCTTTTGCAAAATGATTTGTGCATAGCATGCATATATGCATTGATTACCTATTCATGCATCATATTGATAACCATTGTCTTGCAACCATCATAACTCTATCTAAACCCTCATGGAAGAGAAGAGGCAATCAACTCAGAAAAGTAATATGTCGAGTACAAGTTAAATAGTTGACCCAGTCATGGAACCAAACATATCACCTAAAGTTTTAGAAAGGTTGATGGTTGATTTTAACTACAAAATGGAAGAAAAGATTGCTGAGAAAGTGAACAAGTAGGTTAATGAGATCCTAAGCAAAGGCGACACATTTACCAATAAAACTGACTAGGGGAAAGCACCCATGAAGGTCCCCAACCTATAGTGATAGATGACAATCTATTTTGGATGAAAGAATACTATGAGAGCAAACCTACTAAGGAAATGGGTAGTGCTACAGTTATTCTCAGTAAGGTTATAAATGGTGGAAAAGAGAGTTCAAGATTTGATGACTTTACTAAACAACTAGAAAAGTTATAAAAGGTTTTGAGCACCAAGGGTCTAAAGAAGGGAACAAATGCTGAGGAACTGCTTGCTCGCAAACCCAAGCAGTTACTAGTCAATTTTCGCATCCCTGAGCTCCCAAAGTTCATAGGAATCCAAAATGCAAAGAATTATGTCCATTCATATATCCAAGTCATAAAGGCATCTAAGATGTCAACTGATACCATGTTAGAGCTTTTTTAGTTGTCTTGGTACTTCAATTAATCGATGACTATCAGGAAAGATTGAAAAGAGTTGACAGAAGCTTTTGAGAGGCCTTATGCTTGTAATTCGGACCTAAAAGTCATGTTGTAGGACTTATAATCTTTGAAGCATAAAATAAATAAAAGCTTCAGTAATTACATTAGAAGGTGGAAGAAGATGGCTATAGAACCAACCACTAAGCCTATAGAAAGGGAACAAATCAAAATAATTATTAAAGGGGCTTTGTCTAATATTGACACGAATCCAAGGAATGTTGGTTAAAAACTTTGAGGATCTTTGAGAAGCATGCTTATAGGCTGAAGAACTAGAATTAGAGTCAAGAAGGCAATATGGGGGAAGAAGAAGTGTCTCATCCCAGCCTCGAGTTAAAGGGAATAAGATGGCCAATGTTAATATAGTAAGGACACCAATACAGTTTATTGATTTAGGGATGCCTATATCTAAAGCATTTTAGAAACTATAGAAGAAAGAAGTGTTGAAGCCTCTAGCACAGAGACCACCTCCTAACCCATTACCTAGAGGATATGATGCCAATGTTTATTGTGCTTTACATCAAGGAGTTAATCACAATACCGATGACTATTACAGATTGAGGCATAAGATCCAAGTCCTTATTGATAAAAAAAATAATTGTTCCACTGAATCTTGAAAGGCTTAACATTCGAGGAAACCCTTCCCCAAACTATCGTAATGTTTCTCCCTCAAGTCAAGGGACATTTATGATAGACTCTAAAATTCTTGAAGAAGTTGTTATTACCATTATAAAGGAAGTTACAAGGGATGCTTTGTTTTTTGCACTATTAATCCTTAGGAAAGTTCAAATGAGGAGACAAAAGAAGTGCAAAGGAGGAGAATGATCTAATTATGGAAGGAGAGGGATGAAAAGAAAGAGGTTGAGCGAGTGAGCCATGTGACTTATAGCGAGAGATACTATCCTGATAGAGAAGCTCCCAAGGAATCAAGGGTTGATAAGCGGATAGATGAACCTATTATGAAGGAAAAGGAAAAAGACAATCCTATTATGAAAGAGTTAAAGAAAATCCCAGCCCAGATTAGTCTGTGGGAGTTACTTATCACTTCTTAGAACATAAAAAGGCTATGGTTGAAGATTTATCGAGCCTGATCGTTTCTAGTGAAACCACGCCAAAGGATGTCATTGCACTGGTGACTTATAAAGGTAAAATCACTTTTTAAGATGAGGATTTGCCACTAGAAATAAGGGATCATAATCTGGTCTTATTCATTCAAGTTAAGGTGAAGGCAAGGCATACTTTATGTGAGACAGTGGATGATAAATCTAGGCATAACATTTGCCCATCGAAGTTATTGCATAAGTTTAAGTTGTCTGAGAAAGATTTAAAGGCTTCTGATAATGTCATTCGAGCCTATAATGATAGGAAAAGGTTAGTAGGAAATGTGTTCAAGACTATGGTGACGATAGGTGTAATAGAGATTATGAAGGAATTCATAATTCTAAACATTCTAATCACCTTCTTAATTATGCTAGGAAGACCTTGTATCATTCTCTTAATGGTGCACCTTCAACTATTCACTGAAAAGTTAAGATCTCTTGTAAAGGAGAGATTGTGATCATTTGTGCAAAGGTTAGGGAAATTGTCTTAAATTTGAGTATGGTTGTTTCATACCTTCGAGGGTTTCAGGTTGCTAGAGTTACTGACAAGTGGGTTGAGCCTAACGCGATAGGGATTATGAAGAACATGAACTTTCTTCTAGGACAGGGGTTAGAGAAGAATTTTATCGACATGTCAGAATTCCTAGAGATCCCTACTAACACTATAAGGAAAGGGTTGGAATATTGTAATGAAGGGCTGAAGATGGGAGTGAGAGACTTGCATGGACCACTATCAGATTTCTCCGTAAACGAAAGAGAAGTTATTGAAAAAGTGGAGCAAAAGGCTACTAAGTGATGATATAGATGAACTTAAGAAAGCTTTCTTCCATAAGGATGTCGATGAACTAAGATATCAAAATTATCACTACTCATTAGAGGAAGAGGATATAAGAAGAAAAGAAAGAAAAAAGGAAAACAGGATATAGAAAAAGAGAATGATCAAGAGTCGAGTCAGTTCGTGGTTCTATAAAGTCCTCAATTTACATAGCCATGAAAGGATAGGAAGAAGCTACCGATGAATAGACCGAACTGGATCAGAACTTTTGGGCCACTGATGAGGATCATGCAAAGAAGAGGTCTAAGTCAATAAAGTAGAATACATCCTTTATGGACTCAGAATGGGAGTATACTAAGCCTTGCAAGCTCACTTAAGTAGTTTACATTGGGATAAAGTTAGAGGATATCAAAAGCATGATTATCAATTCAATTGAAGAATTGACTGATGAGGACGTCTAAGGTCATGTGGTGGAGATTAAGTCAACTATGGTAGAAAATGCTACTATATGGGCAGATTTTCTAAAGATTAAGTTGTCAAATGATCAGATGAAGCAGAGTTTCAAAGGGTTGTCAAAGCTATCACAGAAACAAAATATGGATAGTAAGTGAGAACGAAATGAACATTACATAGGGTGATGACACAAGCATGCTGGCTAGTAAGGAGAAGAATAAGGAGAAAGCACAGGAAGAGGAGGCTCTCACCACTTCCCCAAAGAAAGCCATATTTTTATATTCTACTGATTTTTTTTTCAAGTCTATATGAAGACGATGATGTATTTCGTTGTAAGTTTAAGGCAATGAATGATGAGTTTGTTTAGTTATATGATGTGTTTCCTTATGTTAATATGCATAGCATGCATCATTTCACGAGCATATTTTAACATTAATGTTATGCAAACCAGTGCATTTAATCTTGGCACATAGGAAAATCTAAAAATCCTACTCATCACCAGTGATGTCACTCTAGAGCAAAAAAAAAAGTTTGATCTACTGCTTAGGAAATAGTAGAGGGTCTTTGCTTAGATAAATAAGGACATGCTATGGGTCAATAGGCAAATTATAGAATATAAAATCCCAATGTACCCATACATGAAACTAGTAAAGCAGAAACTGTGAAGGATGAGACCTAAGTGAGCCTAGTTGGTTAAGAAATAAGTAGCAAAGCAATTGGATGCCAAATTTTTGGAAGTGGTGGACAATGTTGAATAGTTAGCTAACATAAAGCCAATATCGAAGAAGGATAGGAGGGTGAGGATGTGTGTTGATTATAAGGATCTAAACAAAGCATGCCTAAAGGATGACTTTCCTTTACTACACATTGACATGCTGGTTGATAGCATCGCGATGTGTGCTATGTATTCTTTTATGGATGAGTTCTTTGGTTATAACCAAATTCATATGGCCATCACATATAAGGTAAAGATAGCTTTTTATTATAGAGTAAAGGACATACTGCTATAAGGTGATGTCATTTGGGTTAAAGAATACAGGGCAACATACCAGTGAATGGTGACTGCTCTACTGTAAGAGTTGATCCATAAAAAGGTCAAAGTGTATGCAGATGACATAATAGTGAAGTTGAAAACAAAGGACACTTTGAAGCCTTAGAGAAATTCTTGAAGAGGTTCTACAAGTACAACTTGAGGTTGAATCCAAAGAAATGTATGTTCGAGGCCACCTCTAGTAAACTGTTAAGACACATGGTTAGCAAGAAGGGAAATAAAGCGGAATCCTAATAAGGTAAAGGCAATTTAAGATATGTTCATACCTAGGACAAAGATGGAGATCTGAGGCTTTTTGGGTTGTCTGTAGTACATTAGTCGCTTCATAGCAAGACTAGCTCCCATTTACGAGCCAATCTTTAAGTTGCTAAGGAAGGATCAACTGGTGAAGTGGAATGAGGAGTGTCAAAAGGACTTTGAAAAAAAAAAGAGCATTTATCTAATCAATCTGTATTAAAGCCATCGAAGCTTAAAAAACCACTAACTTTGCACCTAACAATGGAGAAAAGTTTTATAGGTGCAATGCTAGCTCAAAAAGATGGAACAGGAAATGAATATGTAGTATACGATCTTAGTAAAAAGTTATTGTCTTATGAGGAGAAATATAATCACGTGGAGAAAACCTGTTTAGTACTGGTTTGGGTAACAAAGAAGCTAAGGCATTATTTTCAATCATATTTCATAGAAGTGGTTTTAAAACTTGACCCCATTAAGTACTTACATGAAGCCCCTTCTTTGACTAGAAGATTGGCAAAGTGGTTGATCCTATTGACTGAATTTGATATTAAATATGTAACTAAGAAGGTGGTCAAAAGACGAGCAGTCTCAGAGTATTTAGTACAGTGACCCCTTAAAAAAAGAGAATTCGAACTTCCCTAATTTCTAGACGAAAGGTTAGGAGAAATTGAGCCTTAAGGATTGAGTGAACACTATGACAGAGCTATAAATAAGAAAGCAGTAGCTGTGGGGGTAGTTATGATCTCACCAGAAAGGGAACTCTTTTCGATAACTAATAAATTAGACTACAAAGTTAGTCACCAGTAGCATTGTGGAGTATGAAACATGTGCATTAGGGCTCAAGCTCCTAAAGCAAACAAGGGTCAAGACAATAGAGGTGTTTAGGGACTCATTGTTGGCTATTTAAAAGTAACAAAAGAATGGGAGCTAAAAGAAGAATGTTTAGGCCCGTATTTAGATCATGTGAAGGGGGTTAGTGTAGAACTTCTAAAAGGTCATGTTCAATCACCTGCTAAGAGAAGAAAATACAATGCTTAATGCCTTAGCCACCTTCATCTCTATCTGAGATGCATCGAAGGTGATGCCCATGAAGCCACTTATCATACTAAAATCTAGGACACAATGTTACATGGATGTAGGAGTAATGCAGGTGTCAGTGAAAAACTGCCTTTTGTATTTCGATGTACAAAGGTATCTGGAATGCAATGAATCCCTAAAGGGGCCAAGAAGAAGGATAAAGATGTAATCTAGAGGTTGTCCTTATAGTGTGTGGTTTATAATGATGTAGTGTATAAGAGAATGCATGACAGAGTTCATCTACGATGCCTGGCTAAGAAAGAGGCCCATAAAGTTATGAAGGAGGTGTATATAGGAGTCTTTTGTCCCCACTTATACAGGAAAGTGTTAGCAAAGAAAATTTTGAGACTAGGATACTAGTGGACTACTATAAAGCATAATTGTATTCAGAAAGTTTGAAGATATCATAAATGTCATGTTCATGGTTACAGAATTTGACCTCATATTGGCCCTTTGCAACATAGGGCATTGATGTAACTAGAGAAGTTAGACCAGCTTCAATAAGAAGGCATAGATATATTATGGTGACAGTGGATTACTTCTCAAAGTGAATAGAAGTTAAACCCTTCAGTAAGCTGAGGGCAAAATAGATGGTACGATTCATTGAGAAAAATCTCATCTACCCCTATGGTATGTCGCACCATGTTGTTACAGATAATGGTGACCATGTCTAAGTGGAGGTTAAGGTTATGTTAAGAAAATACAGGGTGATCCACCATAAGTTGTCAACTTATAAACTGCAGGCCAATAGAGTAGTGGAAGCAACCAATAAGAATTTTAAGAACATCCTTACTTTATAAAGACTAGTTTTAAAAGTTACCATTTGCCTTATGGGGTTATCGAACTATGACAAGAACGTCAATCAGAATGAGACCACACTCTTTGGTATACGAGATGGAGTCAATATTGTTAATTGAATTAGAAGTGAAGTCTTTACAAGTTATTGGTAGAGTCTGACATTCTTGAGTACCAATGGGTAAGAAACATATTTGAACAACTGGCTCTGCTAGATGAAAAGAGATTGAAGATCTTGTATCATGTTTAGTTGTATCATATTAGGATGGCCTATGCATTCAACAAGAAGGTCAAAACAAGTGTCGTATAGATAAGTGATTTGGTACTAAAAGTGGTCTGACCATAGACTTAAGATCCTCAAGGAAAATTCAGGACGAATTAGGAAGGCCCTTACGTGGTCAAGCAAATCTACTTAGGGGGAATGGTGAAATTAATAGATATAGATATGAATGAATTCACCGAGCCTATAGACTTAGATCAACTAAAGAAATACTTTGTTCAAGGTAAGAGAAAAGTGAAATAACCTGCTAAGTCAAAAACTCAAAAGGACGGCTTAGGCACAAATTAGGGCATAAACAAATAAAGAAGAAAAAAGAAAAAGCTCGCTAAGTTAAAAACTTGAAAGGGTAGTTTAGGCAAAAGTTAGAGCATAAAATAATAGATATAATGAACACAAGTAAAAGTTGAGAGAGTACGACCGATCATTGGGGGACCATTGATAGAATAGATAGACGATAATGGAGAAAATAAGGGCAAAGGAGCAAAGGGTCTATAAGACAGAGGCACTGAACACGACGATTGGATGATCCAATACACCAACATTAAAAATAAAAATTATGCACATAATTAATGTCTAATATGCAAAATGTAAATGTTTCATATTAACATAATATCAAATGGAAGTACATTTGCATAATTAAAGTGAATGAGTTATACATGCTTTTGAACTATAAGTGAATGTAAAACAATTATTTTTATGGAAGATCATTGTCTATTATTTGTTAATATGATGATTGTAGCTCTAAAGGTCGTGCAACCATGCCATGTAGTCTACATCCTCGTCAGGCAAAAGGTATTGACTAATGTACAAGTCGTAGATGTGGTGATTTGTCTAAGTAGCCTCAACCTTATCTAAGAATTGTTAGGTTTGAAGGCCCTTGATAAATGAAGGGACAAAATGCACCTCAAACTAAGGAATGCTAAATTGGCAACTCACATGAGTAGGGCTGTAAAATGTTCCTAAAGCCAAAGCAGGAAGGATGACATAATCCCTATAAGTCCTTAAGGTAACACGTGATAGATTCACTATGGGCAGCTCTAATGAATGTCAATGACAATAACATAGGACATCCATGCTATCCACTAGGCCCTAGTAGTAGTTGCTCTCATCAAGTGATGGTTTGACTAATGCTAAAGGTAGTACAGTCTCGCATCCATGGTTGAGGTAGCCAACAGTCCCAACCTCTCTTATAACCATATCTGGAAAAAAAAAAAAGAAAGGAAAAAATAATAAAAATATATTGTTTAGGTTGAAAGCCTGAAAGGATGACCTGAGCAAGATTGAGCGGCCCACTAGATTAAAAACTAGTAAGGGCAGTCCAGGCAAAAGTTAGAGCGATAATAAAAAATAAATGAATAAGAAAAATAAGAAAGAAGAAGGGAGAAAAAAAGGAAAGGAAAAGGAAAAAAGGTTGGATAGAAATCTCAAGAGAAGATGCTACAAGATAAATACATACTTGGAGCAGTAGTAGGCTCCCTGTAAAAGAATTACTTACACCAAGAGCCACCTTGTCAAGTCTCATGATGGTCTTACCTAAGATAGTCGGCTTGAAGGTCCTTCCTAACTCAACTCCCTTTAAGAATGGCAAAATCTACAAATCAATCTCCCTATTATCCATTTATAATAGGTACTCACCCATCAAAATGGCTGCTATAATATGAGCCTGAGCTGCCCAAGCATGACCTCTAAGAGCAAAGAAGGTGATACAAGGAGCCATGAGGACTTTCTTATCCCCTACAGTGTACCTGGGTACCTCTTCATACTGTAATTAAAACATCTCTACCATCTTTCGGATGTAAGGATAATCTAACTTGGGTAATGCAAGCAGTCATGACGTAGAAGTTAAGAATTGTGCCAAACTCTTTTAACAAAGCATAGATCTTTGTATCCCTAATGTGGAAGGCATAGGTAGTGAAGTCCCACAAATCACATGTTGCTCGCAAGAAGTTCAGGTCGAGATGGACAGAAAAGAGGTAGTGAAGAGTACAAAAACCCACCTATGATAAGTCAAACTAAATTTGGGATTTGAAAGACCATAGAAAGGTTCTTAACATGGTTTAGAAGCTAAAAGAAGCAAATGAAAAATGCAAGTTTGGAATGGGCTTCCATAGTAAAGAGCCAAGCCTTTATGGTTGAGCAACTCCTATCTAAGTTTGTACAGCCTCTGATAAAGGTTGTACAACCTTCCAGTTGGGTTGTATAACCTTCCTTTCTTGGAACAGAATAGACATCCTCTCCTTTGTGTTTCGAGAGTAAGACAACATTGGTACCTATTTTGTAAAACACATAAAAAATAGGCAACAACATATGTTCAGAGATGCATAATCAAGGGAAGAGAATTATATTTCTATGTTGACAGATAAAAATATCAGAGTTTGATAAAGAATGGAGGCAATGTCACCTTAGTTTATCCTATATGTCCTAAGCAAACATCTAAAAAAATGGGGCTTTCAAATCGCCCAATAAACTATACAATTATGCAAATATTTACCAAATAAATTGTACTGAAAGGGAGAAAAGAAATGGAAAATGTCTTAAATGGCTAAAGATGATGGGGTGGGGGTCTTAGGAGCTCAACTGCCTCCGCTTCTGGAAGAGGTTGTCTCAAAGTCCTTAGTGTCGTCGTCCGTCTCCACCTATCCATGCTCCTTAGCTGCCTGGGCTAAATTCTTCATCTCTAACTCCACCTCTACTAGGCATTGATCCTTCTCCCTGCTCTTGTAGTTCAGCTTCGGATTGTCTCCTATCAAAAATATAAGGGTTGGGATGTGTAGGGCATAAAAAACATAAAACACAAATCATAAACATTCATACATTCATTTTCTTATTACTAACCTGCATGGAGCATGGTTGTTGCATCATGGTCCTCTTCAGGGTAGCAATTAGGTCGACCATGACCTCAAACTAAATGCGAAGAATCTGTGAGAAGGATAAGAAAAGCATTTTTAGAAACATAGCTAGCATTACGATGAAGACACAATGACAAAAAGGAGAAAATACTTACATGGATGGTCTCAACCAGCTTGAGAGTGCAAACGAACCAGGTTATTTGCAGTGACATAATCGACCTAGTTAATGAGGCCATGCAAGACTCCACCACGTTGTCCGATATGGAAGGCAAGTCATCCACCCCTATAACCCCCTAAAGTAGATCCATGAACCCATTTGAACTTTGAACAACAATTGAGCCAGACATAAAAGTAGGAGTAATGGGCCTCTGGGTCACCTGAGCAATGGTACCATAGCTCGTATACTGTAAGAAAATCCCCTCATTAGGCACATAACAGAAAACACTCAGATGGCCGCCTCTAATAAAGGGAGGCTCCCCAAAAGCGCTTCAACCATCCAGCACCTATAGGGAGTACTGGCAAAAGAAAGTTGCTCCTATGGGGTCATAACGCAATGCCACAACGAGCTTTGTGCCATTGAAATCCCTCGTCCAAAATAGGCTCAAAGATGAATATTGTGGAATAGGTAATTGTCACATGTAAAACTCTTGCAAGTGCATAAATCACTTCAAGTAGTATATTAAGGAGTAGAGATCATTCCCTCAAAAATTGATTTGCACAAGTACCAAATAATTAAAAAATTTTATTATCTAGTAACTGAATAATGAAGAATAATAAACCTAGAATATGAAATTCTAAAATAAATTTAAACAGAATTTCAATTAACAAAACACTTATGCAAAATAATTTCTAAGGAATTTGGGTTTCACCACAACACTTTCACAATTACACAAAGAATTATATTTCTTAAGTGGATGGATTATCCTTGAAGATGGAATTTTGAAATGATCCAATAATTCTTCTCAAGCAAAATTGTATCTATTACTACTGAGATTATGCCTACTATCGTAGTCACAAAACTCAATAATAACACATTAAAATCTGTGAACATCTTTTGAACATCTTTAGAGATTAATCCTACTCTCGTGTTATTAGTTCTCTAGTTCAATAAGTTATTACTAACTCTAAACTTCCACTCTTGCTTCATGATCTACAATCTCAATCCTTAAAAATATGTGGCTATCATATATCTAAGTAACTTAAACTTAAACGCATCAAATCAAAGAAATCCAACACCATAAAAATAAAATCTCTTTACATAATCATGAAAAATGTGGGACTTTTACCCTAATCTCTAGAATATAAAAGTTAGTTCATTCTAAAAAAAGAAGAAGAAACAAAATTGAAAAAACTCATTGAATTAGAAAAAGAAATCCTTAAAAAGAATAATCTTGCCCTAACAGTGAATCCTAAAGAAGAACTCTCTAAATCTCTCAATATTTTTCTCATAAATTCATAGTAGATCTAGATTTGAATTCTCCTCTCCAAAATTGCTCCTTTTTTTGTCCAGAATAATATGCTCAAATCAAGTTTTCTTGATGGCTAAAAGTAAGTCTCAATTGCATTTGCCAATCTGTCGTGAGCGTTTTGCATGACCTGATGCATGGGTCATCCAATGGCCCATGTACTTATTAACTGTTGCCATGATTCTACACTGCTAACTGGTCAATTATGTGTTGTCACATGGTCCAATGCATGAATTAAGCAATAGCCCATGCAACTCTGCTAAAAACTATAATTAAGTTCCTTATTTGAAAATTTTCCATGAAAACAGCAAAAAGACATAAATTACTTATTATAGAATAAAAATGCTCATAAAACAATAAAAATTCCTAATTCCTAGCCTAAAATGATATACTAAAAGAATTCTTATCAAACTCTCCCAAACTTAGAGTTTTGCTTGTCCTCAAGCAAAAGAAAAATCGAACAAAAAAATTTCTTAACACAATAAAAGCAAACCACTAGATTTAGGAAAATGCCATAACAATCAAACATTCTCAACTTATAAGAAAATTTAAAACATTTAATTCCATTTTTCAAAACCTTGCAAACAAATTCAAATATAAATTAACTAAGAAAATTACAAAAATCAAAATACACATTTATCTACTGATGCAATTTAAAATCAATCATCATATAAGTTAGTATTGGCAAAACATTTCACAACTTAATGTTATACTATATTCCATAGGCAAATACACACAATTAGTCTCCACTAATGTAATTGCACAAATTAACCAAGGTTCAAAAGGTCTTTATTAGCTTGTGACATGACTAAAGGTAGTAGCTTACCAAAGAAAGGATAAAAGGTACAAGTGAATTATAAGAATCAAATTTTCTCAAGAAATACTAAAGCCTCGCTTACTACATTCTCAACAACAATTACCTCATTCTTTATACTTCTACACA
Source organism: Omphalea diandra (assembly GCA_949677035.1). Classification (NCBI taxonomy): domain Eukaryota; kingdom Viridiplantae; phylum Streptophyta; class Magnoliopsida; order Malpighiales; family Euphorbiaceae; genus Omphalea; species Omphalea diandra. The sequence goes on along the minus strand of CATIWR010511184.1, from coordinate 11,332 downwards.
AACTCACAAACAAATTAAGGATAAAATGCTCTTATACAATTGTGAGCCCAAAATGATGTTAACTTTAACTCAACAAACTTCACAATTTCTTAATTTTTCTTTATTTGTTTTTTTAAATAATAAAACCTCTAAGCTGATAACAAGTGCAAATGAAAGAATTAGAATTCTAATATTTTTTTTGATATCTCAAATACTTACTCATACACCTAAATATGCATACAAGAAGAGAACTCAACTTCCTCATACACAATATAAAAATTCTAGTATTACTTAAAAAGAAGTTATTTTTATAATTCTCTTTAAGGGTATGCTTAGAGTATAGGCTATATGGAGAAATATGGATTCCAAGAAAAGTCATAATAGCTCAAAAAGGTGTAAAAGGATAAAATAAAGGTACGAAAGAGGCTAAATGGGCTAATAATAATGTCTAAATCATTCTTTTGATTAAATGTTAATTATTATTTTGCTTTAAACGATAGTATGCCTTATTTTAGAAGTAGTGGAAAAGTTTTAACAAACTACCAAATACATGCCTTGAATTTAAATAAGTTGTCATTATGAGGTGTAATGGTTTAAGCACACTCTCAATCAAAAGTATACAAGATAATAGATCACATCATTTATCAAATATCCTTAGATGCCTAAATTTTCAATTAAGAAAAGCAAGCCTAAATTATCATGGCATGTCAATAATTCCAATGGTTACATTTATTTCCTTGATCAATACTCAAATTCAATTATTCCTTAACTCTTTGAACATATAATACTCTAAGAATGTGGGACTACAATTGACAAAAGATTAATTGAATTCCATTAAAAGAATAATAACAAATAACTAACTAATTATAAATAGAATCTGAATAATCCTAAATGAATCAAATGAAATTAAAAAATTTAAATCTCTGCCCCTCTTCTAAATTTAAAGACAACATTATCCTCAATGTTTGGTGAAATAGGATAATGTTAAACTGAAAATAAGAAAACAAAAATATTACTCCCCTTTTACATGTCTAATTTGAATCATGGAGTCAATGGAATTTCTTAGATTATTAATTGTTCCATTTCTTATTGCATTTGATTAATTGTTCAAAGTTTTAATTCATTGTATTTCAACCTTCATAAACAATCATTGATATGAGTATGAGAATGTGAGAAAAGAAAACAGAATAAAAAATAGTCCATAAACTAGGTTAAACAGTGTAGTATTGTGGTACATGGGCTATTACATAGGTCGTGCAACACCCCTATGCACCTAGAAATTGCAATCCAACAGCATAATAGCTGGCACAATCTATTAAGCCATAAATTAATTCCAGTAGCACATTCCATGCGCTAATTCAAGCTCAATGGCCATGATAAAATGTTGTTTATCAATGCTCAATTATGTTCCTAAAGTGATGAATTCATTTCCTTTGGACATAATGATTAAATAATAGATATGTCCAATATGAAGCTATGAACAGGATTGTAAAACCAGTATATCTATATATTACATTTTCTTTTTTTCCTTAATGGATACAACTAAGTTTTGACTAAGGGTTATGACATAGGATGAAAACATTCTACAGTTTGCAAATTAAAATGCACATTTTCAAACTTGGCTTCTAGTTAAAACAGTTGAGTCTCTCATAAGTCCACTAAGAACAAAATCAAATAGAAGTGTCATTACACTACAGTTTCTCAAGATAACTAATTCAAGAGAATCACATATTTCAAAGACAAAATAAATTCTAATAGAGTCGCTCAGTCTGAAATTTGCCTTTGGGTGTTATTCATCCTGATAATGCACATCTATTAATTGCACATGAATAAACTTATGAATTCATTTGAAGCTTAAAATATAGTGATCGTCATGATAAAATTTGACAATCACACGTACATAATATCTAACAAAAATTCACAACAAGCAATAACACAGTATTTCAATTTGTCACTGTAATATGATAGTGTCTTGACCTGTAATTTCACAATCAAAGATCATCCTAAAAAAATGCCTTAGTCATACCTGCAACAAAAATCTCATGTACCATTATGTGCTTCAAATCATACTCTTGGCCTAAGGCACCAAGAAGGGGGTTGAATTGGTGTTCAATTAAAAATAAAATGAGGGATAAGGTGCTTAAGAAGTTGAGTAGAAAAGGAGAGAAATTGACATAAGTGCTTACTTATAGTGGTTTGGGTGTTAACTAACCCTATGTCCACTCCCTAATTCTCTACAATTGGGTGTTTCACTCAACTCAATGGGTGTTTCCAAGCTCACACCAAACATTTACGACTTGTGTTGTCTAGGCTCACATAAAAACCTCTTACAAGTGTTTTCAAGCCTCACACAAAAATCTCTCACAATTGTTTTCAAGGCTCACACTAAAACCTCTCACAAGTATTTTCAAGGCTCACACTAAAACCTCTTACAAGTGTTTTCAAGGCTCACACTAAAACCTCTTACAATGGTGTTTATTACTCACACTAAATAATCACTAAAGCATAAAAAAGAATTGAAAGAATGAGTAGTAAATTTGCAAGAGTATGGTTACAAATTAATGAATTCTCTTGCATTTACATATGTTTAGTGGAGTATTTATAGCTCATATCCACCAAAGAAACATTAGATTAAAACTATCAACAAATCTCCAAGATATGCTAGGCAGATTCAACATTAAATGCTTGTCAGGCTGAAGTTGCGGTCACGAATTTCCAATTGTGGCTGACAACACCGTTTACTAACTGTTAGTCCACATGTCAGTTGTTCATTTGTCATCCAGGAAAATATAGTTGTTGTGTTCTAAGCATTCTCAAAAGTCACGGTCACGAGATAACCATGCCTTGGGCGTGACTGAGACCGTGAATTTCTTTGTTTGAAGATAAAACTTCAACTGCTTGAGTTCCAGTTGCGCACAAACTTTTGTCCTCACTATTTTTTATCTTCAACGAACACCTAAGAACTTGGCAAGCTGTGGTTATGGTTTTAGTTCCTTCCTTCATCACTATGAAAGTCACAGCCACGACTCAGGCGTGACACACACTAAATTTTTCTATGACTAAGGCTTTACCAACTTTGGGTATGTAATGACAGTGAAGTTGTCCATGAATTCCTCTGGCCTAGCTCCATTCTTCCTTGTGAATGATTCGTGGTCACGATTTACAATACACTTACCACAAATTAGAGTAAACTTTACAAGGTCGGAGATTTGAACTTCGTCCAACTTTCAATGACAAAAACTAACTTATAATCTGCAAAACAACACTTAATGAAAGCATTAGAATTGATCAATCTTTATTGTCAAGATCAAAAAAGATTCATGACTTAGGTTAAATCAACCTAGTCCAATAATCTCCTCCCCCCCCCCCTCCCCCCTCCCCCCCTCTTTTTTGATTTTGACAACTTAGATTGATCCTAAGGGAAAATAAATGCATGAGTTTTAAAGTTGTGAAGTTGGAATGGTGAATAATTTAATGAATGCTTAAAAATTTCTAGACAAAGATCAAGGTGAAATTTCCTAAGTATGACATTTAACAAATCAAAGTGAAATTTCTAAGAATAACTACAAAGTTCCCCTTCAACTTATGTTATTTACTTGCAAGTTATTTTTTCTCCCCCTTTGATTCTTTCTTGATCCTTTCTCTCCCCCTTTGGCAAGATCAAAAAGAGGGTTCATAAAGGAAAAGAACAAATGCATAACAAATAGATAAGTGTTCATAAGGAGCAAAATTAATAAGAATTGTAATCATAAAAGTAAATTCCATCAATCACATAAGATAAAGAATTTAAAAGAAAAATTTGTATTCATTTATAAGCAAGTTATGGGATCAACAACTTTACATAAGTAAAACAAAGAGAAAATGCAAAGAAATCCTATTATAGAAGATTGGAGAGTCATCATCATCTCCAGAAGTTTCTTCTCCTTCTTTATTGTCTCCACCTTCTGCTTCATCTCCATCTTCAACTCCATCATGGCCTTCTTCTTCTTGAGTATCCTCAAACTCAGTAAAGTCTAGAAGATGGCAAGGAGGAACTCCCAACTTCTCTTGCAAGTCCACCATTTCACTATGAAGATATGAGAGAAAAATGAATCTCCTCTTCATCATCCTCATCATTTCGTCCAATTTATCATTGATGGTGGCAAGATACAGTTTTGATTTGGGTTTTGCTTGAGAAGGAGGGACTAGTAGGGCTTCTTCTTCAATGATGAGCCTCTTCCTTTTGGAGACTTAGGAAGTTTCCATTTTTTTTAGCCCTAAAAGCACCCAAGGTATAAGCATATGTGTCTAGGTGTATAGCTTTGGCATTTATTAAATAGGTGAGGTCAAGAAAATTTTGAGAAGGGAAGAGTTTCTTAGTGAGGAATTTTTCATTTTCCTCATCAAGTGCCCCTACGAAGCGATAGATGGTTGTTATATGTGAAGGAAGAAGAAATTGGCTTTTTGGCTTAGTGCTCATGTGGATTAACTGATCCACAAGATACTGACCTATTTGAACAGGTTTGTTTTTTGACAAGGCAAAATATAAAGGCCAAATCCTTTTGAGACACTTTCTCATTACCATCACCTCTAGCATTTATAAAAAAGATGATGATAAGATGGAGCATCCAAAAAGGTAGGGTTTTTATGTATTTAGCTAATGAGGTTTTCGGGTCGTGTTTGGTCTTAATGGAAATTTCTAACCAAAATTCAGAATATATTATGTCAAGAGAGAAGATAATGAAAGGGATATTTTCTCTGACTTCAAGGTTGAAAAGGCTGGATATTTGTTCAAAAGTAATAAAATATGGATCCCCGAGAGCGCAAAATATTAACCCGTATTGACCTGCTCGTGATTTTGCTTTGCAACTCGGTTGAACCGTACACATAAATTCCCTAACAACTTCTTCTTAACTAGGTTCATCCCAAAAAATGAACTCATTCCAACCCAAGTTCGTTAGGAATGCATGAATTTTTGTGTTGATTCCAAGAGTCTAATATAAATGTATAATGGATTTTGTTGGGAAGGATGATTTTTGAAGAGTTGGCTTTGAAGCGCTCCTTCTCCTCCTTTGTGATGCCCTTCATTAGATAAAATGTTGGAGGTGCAGATGGTTGAGCCATAGCCTTGCCCTTTTTAGCTTTGGAAATTTTCTTGGGAGCCATGTGAGAAGGTAGAGAGAGTTTGAGAATTTAGACAGTTTTAGAAAGAGAATTGATTTGGAGTAAGATGAAATTATAAGAATAACTATTTAGGGGGTTTATCTAGCCATTGAAGGGTGTGAAAATAGCTAGAAACAGCTAGAATTGGAGTGATGAAGAGTTCGAAATGGTTGGTAGTCAAATCACTTAATTGTTTGGCAGTTACTCAAATTCGCATCTGCAAATTCAAGAATCGCAACCACAATTTCTAAAAAATGTGAGTAACCGATAAAAATTTCTAGAGAATATACGCTTCCAAAGGTAAAAAAAAAAAAATTAAATCTGACCAAATTCGTGGTGGAGAGTGATTTTTGCGACCGCGAATTGACATTTTTCAGCCGGTTGTCATGGACTGTTAATTCGCGATCGTGAACAATGGATGGCAACTGCAAATTACGAGGCATCAAGGATAGGCAGAAGAATTAAGTTTTTTAAAATTCAAAGTTGTGATCCACTTGTTGATGCTTAATTAATTACAATATGTCATAGAAAATCACAAGTGCAATTAAAATTAAGTCATCTTCAAAGATCAATTATCAAAAACAATTAACACATAAGATCAAATTTTCACTTTAGGGAGCTTTCACCAAGCATTCCCAATTAGCTCTTAACGAAGTTCAATCTTTCTTCATTGAGAGGTTTAGTGAAAATATTTATAAGTTGATGATTTGTGTCAATAAATTCTAACACAACATCACCCTTTTGGACATGATCTCTAAGAAAATGGTGTCTAATATCTATGTGTTTACTCCTAGAGTGTTAGATGGGATTCTTAGAAAGATTGATAGCACTAGTGTTATCATATTTAATGGGAATGTAATCAATCACTTTGCAAAAATCCTTTAATTGTTGTTTCATCCAAAGGACTTAGGTGTAACAATAACCCACAGCTACATACTTGGCTTCCGCGATGGACAAGGCAACCAAAACTTATTTTTTGCTAAACCAAGATACTAGACATTCTCTTATAAATTGGCAAGTTACAGAAGTGCTCTTTCTATTTAAAAGACTACCTGCATAATCTGCATCCGAATAACCTATGAAACTAGTCCCTAGGATACCATAAAACTAAGTTTAATGTGACATGCAAATATTTTAAAAAAATTTTAACATCATTTAAATGTGATTCTTTATGAGAGGATTGGAACCTAGTACACATGCATACACTAAACATAATATCATGCCTAGAAGCATTCAAATAAATTAGAGATATGATCATACCTCGATATCTCTTTTAATCTATCGTCTTGCCCGATTCAGCTTTGTCCAACTTAATGGTACCACTTATGAGGGTTTTTGCTACTTTGAAACTATCCATGCCAAACTTCTTGAGTATCTCCTTTGTGTATTTAGCTTGGTTGATGAAGATCCCTTCTTTGGTTTTCTTGATTTATAGACCAAGAAAGAACTTGAGCTCTCCTATCATGCTCATTTCAAATTCTCTAGTCATACACTTAGCAAAATCCTCACAAAGAGATTCATTAGTAGCACCAAAATGATATCATCAACATAAATTTGTACAATAAGTGTATCATACTTGTGCCTTTTAACAAATAATATAGTGTCCACCTTTCCTTTTTCAAAATCATTTTTCAAAAGAAATGAACTAAGTCTTCCATATCAAGCTCTTAGAGCTTATTTTAATCTATACAAGGTTCTATTCAATTTAAAAACATGATTAGGAAAATTATGAGACTTAAAACCATGAGGTTGTTCAACATAAACTTCCTCCTCAATTATTCCATTTAAAAATGCACTTTTTACATCCATTTTAAAGAGTTTAAAATTCAAATGACATGCAAAGGCTAAAAGAATCCTAAAGGCCTCTAATCTTGCAACGGGGGTAAATGTTTCATCATAATTTATGCATTCCTCTTGGTTGTAACCCTTAGCAACTAATCTACCTTTATTCCTGGTGATGAAACCTTGCTCATCTAAATTGTTCCTAAACATCCATTTGTAACCTATAATTAGGTGTTCTTTAAGCCTAAGGATAAGTTCTCATATCTTGTTTCTCTCAAATTAGTTGAGTTCCTCTTGCATGGCAATCACCCAACTTTCATCACCAAAAGCCTCATTAATGGATTTTGGCTCAAGTTGAGAAACAAAAGAAAGATTAATATCTAAAAGATTAAGTTAGGATCTAGTACTTACACGCTTAGAGATATCACCAATAATCAAACCTTTGGGATGATCCTTGGAGAATCTCCAATCCTTGGGTAGATTTTTACTTAGCTCAACTTCTTATTGATGTTGTGGTTCCTCATAAACTCTTGATGATTTACCATCTTCCTTATCTTTATCCTCTTTTCTTGTAGTGTCTTTTAACTCTAATTTTTCAAATTCACCTATAAGATCATCAACAAAAATAATTTTCCCAAGATCAAGTTTACTAGATTCATCAAAAACAATATTCATAGACTCTTTAACTACCATATAACTTTTATTAAAGACTCTATAAGCCTTGCTAGAGGTGGAATAACCTAAAAATATACCTTCATTGGTCTTAGAATCAAATTTCCCAAGATTATCCTTAGTATTCAATATATAGTACTTGCAACCAAATACTCTTAGGTATGATATCTTGGGTTTTCTACCATTCCATAGCTCATAAGATGTTTTATTGAGAATGGGACTTTTAAAAACTCTATTTGTAATATAACACGAAGTTTTAATGGCTTCAGCCCAAAAGTAATTCGGTAAAGAATATTCATTGAGCATGATTCTAGCCATTTCTACTAGTGTTCTATTTTTTCTCTCTACAACACCATTTTGTTGTGGTGTTCTAGGAGTTGAAAAGTTATGAAAAAATTCATTCTCCAAACAATAAGTTTTAAAATACTCATTTTGAAATTCCTTTCCATAGTCACTCTTTACAGAAGAAATGAAGTAACCCTTTTCATTTTGAATTCTTTTTGCAAAGCTTTTGAAAGCATCAAAAGTGTCATTCTTATGAGCTAGAAAGGGCACCCAAGTAAACCTAAAGTAATCATCAACTAGGACTAGTGCATAATATTTTCCATAGAAGCTAGCACTTCTAGTAGGTCCTATTAAGTCCATATGAATTAGTTGAAGGGGTCTAGATGAACTTACAAGATTTTTAGCTTTGTAGAAGGCTTGATGTTGCTTCCCCCTTTGGCAAGGACCACATGTCTTGTCTTTAGTGAAGCTTAGCTTAGGAAGGCCTTCCACTAGCTTTCCTTTTGATAGGCTTTGAAGTAGATCCATGCTTGCATGTCCAAGCCTTCTATGCCATAACCAAGCCTCATTACAAAAAGACATAAGACAGTTGAAAGATTGGTTAGCAAAATTGTCTAAGTCAATTGAGTAGGTATTGCCTTTCCTTTCATCCTTGAAAACAACCTCATCATCTACCAATGTGGTGACTCGGCATTCTCTATGATCAAAAGTGACTTTATTACCTTTGTCACACAATTGGCATACACTCAACAAATTATGTTGTAAGCCATTAACTAATAAAACATTATCAATCAAAGAACAACCATTCTTACCAATGGTTCCAATGCCAATTACCTTACCCTTAGCATTATTACCAAATGTGACATTTCCACCTTCTTTTTCTTTTAATGTCATGAATTGCTTCCTATTGCCCATCATATGCTTAAAGCATCCACTATCCACAAGTCAATTGTTTGATTTATTAGTGGCTGCCATAAATCCCTACACAATGCAAGTAAATCACTTTTTCTTAGGTACCCATGCATACTTGGATTCTAGAAGGTTAGGAGTTAAAGGGTCCTCTAATTTAAGATGAGCCTTCCTAATATAACAATGAATATTAATGTGCTCATATTTCATGCGATAGTGACATTGGAGTTTAAACTTGTGAGTCTTTCTCCTATTCACAAACTTAGTATAAGTAGAAGGCCTTCTCATACTTTGGTTATGTAAGTGCATGCAAGTGCATGAGTGATGAGGAGTAGTAGAGAATTATTTGTGTTTATATGTGTGAGCATGTTTCTTGTTATACATGTAAGCATGATTGGCCTTTATTAAAGTAGACCTTGAGCCATTTTATGCTTTCCCTTTGCCTTTAGGCATTGGGAATTTAGTGCTTAAAGCATTTTTCTTCCCCATAACCTTAACACTTGAGGTTTAAGGTTTTGATGCTTTAATGAATGTAGTAGGTGATGATGTCGATGAGGAGGCTCTATTAAAGCCTAAACCATGTCTAATTAAGGACGGCCTTTGTGGTACTATGAGTGTATCTAAAGCTTCCTTACCCTTATGAAATTTAGAGATAGAGCTTCTAAGCTCAATGACTTTTCCCTTTAGAGTATCATTCTTTTTTCTTAATAAAGCTAATGATGAAGATGATTTGGAAAGATTTTCTATTGATTTTTTGAGTTCTTCATTTGAAGTCCTTAATTCTCTTATAAAATTAAGGGATTTATAATCATCCTCTAATTTTGAGCATTTTCTCTTGTAAGATTTCATTTGTGACTTATACTTATCATATCTCATAGTGAGAGCTTCTAGAAGCTCTTCATCTACATCATCTAAGTTATCATAATCTAAATGAGAATGAGATGAAGTGCTTACCCCATTAGGAGAGTCTTCTTAAGCCATGAACATATGTTGGCAATCTCTTCATCCTCTTCATCCTCACTTGAGCTATCATCCTAAGTGACTTTGAAGTTTTTTCTCTTCTCTTTGTCCCTTTTCTTCTTCTTCTTTAGCTTGGGACAATCATATTTGATGTGGCCTTGCTTGCCACACTCATAACAAGTGACTTCATTTGATCTTTCTCTAGGATTAGGGGTTGTCTTTTTCTACTTCTTCTAATGAGCTCCTTAGTCCTTCTTGAGAGCATTGCTAGCTCTTCTTCTTCTTTGTCACTCTCTTCTTCACTTGAGGTAATTTCCACTTCCTTCTCTTTGGCTAAAGATTTGAGTGCCAAGGTTTTTCTTTTAAGTTTTTCTAATTTTTCTCCTTGGCCCCTCAATGTGTTCATTTTCTCATCCTTTTTTAAGGCTAACTCATGAGTTAAGAGTTTGCCTATTAAAACATTCGTAGGAACCTTCCCAATCTCTGGATTGGACTTTTGAATGCTGCATACTCTTACACTAAATTTATCTAATGGAAGATTTTTAAGGATTTTAGTATTTACCTCATATTTGGTGATAGTCCTTCCAAATTTTTTTATTTTGCGACAATAGAAAGGAGTCTATTTATAATTTCAGTGATGCTTTCATGGTCTTTCATCATGAAGAGCTCTCATTCTGTCACATACATTTCCAACCTACTTGATTTCACAAGTGTTGTGCCCTCATGATAGTTTTATAAGGTCTTCTATATGGCATGAGTTGTTTGGCAGTGTTGTACTCTTCCAATCTCTTCCCTTGAGAGAGAGCTTAGAAGAATTGTCATGGCTCTCATGTTTTTGCCATTTGACCTTCTATGGGCTTCAACCCATTCTTTTCTTAGAATGAGTTCTTCATTTCCATCCACTACTTTGGTGGTTGGCTTCCATTCTTTGATTACAACATCCCAAAGATCCAGTACATCGATATCAAGATAAATCTCCTTCCTATACTTTCAATGAGTATAGTCAAATCTATCAAAGTAGGGCTTGAGGTGTGAGTGGATTCCCTCTTGTGCCATGATCTTTGCTCACCCAATTAAGGTTTATTTGTAATACTTGGCTTTGATACCACATGTTGGCCTAAGGTACCAAGAAGGAAGGTTGAATTGGTGTTCAATTAAAAATAAAATGAAAGATAAGGTGTTTAAGAAGTTGAGTAGAAAAAGAGAGAAATTGACACAAGTGTTTATAGTGGTTCGGGTGTTAACTAATCCTACGTCCACTCCCCAATTCTCTACAATTGGGTGTTTCACTCAACACAATGGGTGTTTCCAAGCTTACACCAAACTTTTACAACTTGTGTTTTCTAGGCTCACACAAAAACCTCTTACAAGTGTTTTCAAGGCTCACACTAAAATCTCTCACAAGTGTTTTCAAGGCCCACACTAAAACTTCTTACAAGTGTTTTCAAGGCTCACACTAAAACCTCTTACAAATGTTTTCAAGGCTCACACTCAAACCTCTTACAAGTGTTTTCAAGTCTCATACTAAAACATCTTACAATGGTGTTTATTGCTCACACCAAACAATCACTAAAGCATAAATAAGAATTGAAAGAATGAGTAG
>CATIWR010511071.1:0-31886 GCA_949677035.1 Omphalea diandra | reverse complement strand
TAAGGTTGTGTGTTAGCCATTAAAACACAAGTTGTAGTAAGTTGGGTGTGAGCTTGAAAAACACCATTGAATTAGTAAAATACCCAATTGAGAGATTGGGGAGTGGACGTAGGGATTGTTTTGCCCGAACCACTATAAAGTATTTGTGTCCTTTCTAATCCTTCTTTTTCTCTTCATCCTTATTTTAAATTTCTAAACACCAATTCAACCCCCCCCCTCCCCCCCTTCTTGGTGCCTAGGGACAACAATAGGTTTGACCAAACTAATCCAACAAGACACATATTTGACCTATTTAGAAAGGTTAAGAGCAAAAGGATTGCCCGTTTGAAATCTAATACTCATATGTCCACCTCCACACCACTTGCAACTCATAGTTGGTATAGATATAGCATTCATATTATTGTCAAACTTCTATATGATAGTGTCTGCCTTGGCATTTAATAAAGTAAAGACATCATTTTAAAAAGCCCTTCCATTTACCTATTGATAATTATTTGGGGCCATCTCGTCTAATAGGGCATGAATCTTGAATAGATTTACCTATTAGAGATCCTATTACAGCAGCCTCTATAGTGATATGGATGACATAGTCTAAACCATTATAAAAACTCAGTCAGGAAACCCATAATAAGGTATCTTGTTTATAGATCCTTGTATTTTCTCTAAGCTTCATAAAAAATTTCTCTAACCTCTTACACAAAACCTATGATTACTTACTTTAATTGCATAATCTTCCTAGGTAGTAAGCATGTAGCTAGCATTATTTTGACAAGGCCTCCTAAGTGTTGAAAGAGTTAGGATCCATTGAATTCAATCATGCTTTTGCTTTAACTCCCAATGAAAAAGGGAAAAATCATAGACGAATAGCATCACTACTTACCCCTATTAATCTTAAAGCTTGCATAAATCTTAAGAAAGTTTGCAATATGCACATTAGGATATTCTATAGCTCCCTCTCTAAAAGTCATCTATTGCACCATATAGATTATGGAGGGCTTGATTTTAAAATTGTGATACTAAATTATACGCCACTTGCATTTGGCATGGCCTAATAGTGCAATGCCCTTAGATTCTTTACTTCTTCAACCATCTTTATTTCTTCTTGTTCTTATCTTACTCCCTAGTATCGTCTTCTAGCATGAAAAATATTTCTATCTCAAGATCAAACTTAATCAATTCCAAGCTTCTAGTACATCTCATACACCATAAGAACCTCCTGCAAAAATTAAAACAAGAACTTAGATAAAAGAAAAAAAAAAAAAGAAATCTAGATTAATATAGAATTCAACTAGTATTGATATTGATAATTTTCCTTCCTCGATAATGGTGTCAAAAACTTACAATGTGATTTTTGCAAGTGCACAAATCGTGGCAAGTAATAAAGTGAAAAGTAAAGTGTCATTGAAATAAGAAAGTAAGTTCAAGAACTAAAATTGATTGAATCCAACTATTATCTAAAAAATTAAAATTAAAAGTTAAGGATTAATAATTAAAACTAAATCAATTAAATTAATTAAGTTGCTAATCACAATGAAGAAACCCAATAAGGAACAAATTCTTACGATTATTATTTTGACCTAATTTTTATTATGAATTTATAACTCTTAAAGATCAATAACCTTAAGTTATTTAATGTGGTTTCTTAAGTTGTACTAGGTTTGTTCCTATTGAATTTGTGTCTACTTCATGATTACAAAATGTTTAAAAGGAATTCCTTAAGTTTATACGCTAATCTTCTCCTGATCTCAAAGAAGTATGCTTATATCTATGTCATGATGACCTTAGGTTTAATAATTGATGGACTAGTACCATACTTCCACTTTCACTACTTTACATAATATCTTAAACATGTAAATACTGATCTTTATACTTATTAAAAAAAAAAATTAAGCTTACAATTGCCAAATCAACTTTAGCAAAAGAACTCCATATTTCCTTCAATTTTCAAGATTGTTGTTCCTCCTTATTTTGATAGTCTTTAATGCTTAAATGCTATGAAACATGAAAACTTTTGAAGGAAAGTGTTTTCATGTTTCAGAAATGTTTCCTACTAGGAAACTCACCTGAACTCTCCCGAAACGTTTTAGGCACGTTTCTGCAATTTTGAAAAATTAAGAAATGCATTTCTACTTTGAAAACACGTTTTTTTTCTACTATTAATTTTAGTTATAAAATTTATGGATAATTAATATTTATTTTTAAATATTTAATTGATTATTATCATCTCATTTATTATTTTATAGTTAACATTGATTCAGATAATTATCTTTAATATTATTTTTTATGATCTAATAATTAATTGCTTCAATATTTATTATATGTAAGACAAAAATATTTATAAATATGTCTTATTTTTTTATATTTACATATTTTTCTCATGTTTCGTTTCCTACATTTTTAAAAAATATTGTTTTCTCATAGTTGTTATACGTTTTTCGTTCTCGTGCTACCTAGGAAGATTTGGAAACCCTCTCTAATACATCACACAGCCTTGAAGCTGAGATATATGACACCTCATAGCTTTAAATACAAGCCATGGATCATTCCTAAGTGTTCCTTTTCTCTTTTTCTTCTTAATCAATTTTTAGCATGCTTACATAGCCTACTACATATCCGTAAAGGTAAGCTACGACTCATTCCTGAAGGAGTTTTCTTCAATTTCTAGTAGGAACCTTGCATTTCTTTCATATTGCTCATGGCTCAACTTGTGGAAGTCTCCAAAATTTTCAAATTAGGTCTCTTCTCTCTTGTAACACAAAATGTAAATTAAACCTAAGTTAGTGATAAATCAAAGACAAAACACTAAGAGCTTAATCTACATCTTATGAATTAGGGCTAATTTAGTGTGTACAAAATACACATCATATAATTTGAACTTTGACTAAATTGAATCGTCATACACAAGTGATATCAAAAGCAACCATCAAAATCGAAAACTAGACAAAGAAAGTTCACTAGCTGAAAACAAAGTAAAACTCCATATAAAAAAAACCAAAATAAAGAAAACCTTATGAAATCCTAAAAATGAAGAGCAAATATGAAAAAAGAAAGGAATGCTTGTCCAAAATATAAGGAGGATTAAAAGAAAGAAAGAGTTGCTAGAGATAAGCTCATCAAATAAGTATTAAAAACTCACATGAGGGTGATTGATCATCTCACATGATAGAACTCTAATCCTAAGTAACCTTGTATATTCTCAATTCTAATTTTGACTATAGGTAGAATTGATATAACTTACATGATTGGTTTATTGATATTTTTGTTACTCTATTCATATTTTTAAAAGTATGATGATCAAGGGATTTTTGGATTTAATTCTCAGCTATATTAATATAGAAAGAGTTTCATTTTTATAATGGTAATTAAAGAAAGAATATTGTTTCCCATTATGTAGCTCACAAAAAATTAATGTTATATATATATGTTGAATTTATAGTAATAGACTATACTTGCACATGGAATTCAATAATTAAATATTTGAGATGGAATGTATGCGACTTTAAAATTCATTGGTTTGCCTATTAATTTCCTCAATTGGTCACGACTACACAGCAAAAGGCAATAAGAGCCGATGGACATTCCGTGGGAAAAAGCTTGGGTCATTCCAAAGCTGACGTTAGCATCCCATTAGCCAACCTGCACGAAGCCACGTCAACGTCATTTTTTTCAAGAGCAATTAATGTTTCTTTAAACTTACGCTCCCACATATGGACGAGCTATGGCCCTGGCCCATTTCATTTAATGATGTCGTCGGCGTTTTATTTGACTGGTTGGGTCAAGACCAAAAACTATGAATTGATTTTTTCAATAAATGAGGAGCCACATATGGACGTGCTATGACCCTGGCCCATTTCATTTAATAATATAAGATGTCGTTTTAACAGGCTTCTTCGGCGTTTTATTTGACTGGGTGGGTCAGGATCAAAAGCTAATAAATGAATTGATTTTTTTTTTCTTTGCATTTAGGAAGATGCGGCAAGCAAAGCATGTCGCGTACCGTGTTGATCTTTGCGTTGATTTTGGGGGCCAACCACGCGTGTTTCGACTGGCTAAATACATAAATGAACACGAGCCTTCCCCGAAATGTTTATGAACCGTAAGAAAGTCTCTTTTTTCTTTTTATACTATTTAGTAAGAATATACAACAAATCGGAGAGAATTTCTCGACTTCAATTCTTCTCGCATTATTTTTTCCATACATTTATGAAAATTTTGAAAGAATTAGTTGCTTCACCCAGTAGAATTGGCAATTGTTCCAATATGAAAAGTCGAAGGGAACGAAGAGGGGAGAAAAAAACAATGGGCCATTATTTTATTTATCAATAGAAATGGCCCTCATCATTTCACATACGCTTATCGGATGCTGTCCAGATCATGCTTAGTCGGGGATCTGATTCAGCCTTCTTTACGTATGTAGCTTAGGGCACCGTTGCTCAAAACATCAAGGGTTTATCCATTTGGAGGCGCTAACGTAGAGCCCTCTGATAAGATGAAATGATGCATCTTCAAACATTCAATGGAGAAGCAGATCATTCATGACCAACACAAAATTGGACTGGGATTGATTACTGAAACACAGCATTAATACTTTTGTGCACCAGTTCATTTGTATACAACACATTTCCTGACATCTGTATACAAATTTGTATAAAATTAAAGGAATTGTGCATATCCGCAAAAAACAGCCTACGATATACAACCGCCTATAAAGAAAATGAGTACACAAACCATTAGCATATCGCCAGCTAGTGCAGATTCTCCAAAAATTGTATCATATCCCTGAGACTGTCAGCTGTCAAATAATGTTGTATAATATCTGTAATTGGCCCGTACATGCGAGTCGTCCACCATTGACATGAACATCTTGTGAGATGCCCATGACAAGTTGCCCAATAGGTCACAGCTTACTCCACCTTATCTACAGAGGATCAATAGAACCACTTTTAAGTCTTTCCATTCGGGCCTGAAGCCCTGATAATGCTTTCTCATCCATAGGAAGAACCCCACCCTGTAAAGGATTTTCCAGGCCAAGAGAGTCTGACCCACGTGGAGTTTGACTGGAAAATCCATTGTTCACATTGTCATTCACAGTTGTTAATGGCCGGCTTCCAGGATCTAGATTACCAGCCGAGGCAGCTAACTGCATGCTCTTCATCCTTTCTCTAATTGCATCTAACGTTCCACTGGCTACTGCATTGTCCAAACAATGGCTTCTAAAGAAACATGTAATGAAAAGGCAAAAATAAAAAGGAGCGGAAGTACCTCCAGTCATAAATTTCTCATTTCTTTGGTCACCCATGGAGTTATCTGAGATGAGACCTCTTGATGCAATCACAGTTCTATTATCTTCAGTATATGAGGGAGGCAGATGAAAATTTGTTGGATCAGACTTCACATTAAAAGATTTTGTCCCAGTTAAAGAATTTGTATGAACAGGAGAAAGAGGTGCAAATTCTGGGGAGGAAACAGTTAAAGCAGATGGTGGTGGGGTCGACATTGGCAAACTAGAAGGTGTCCTTCCAGCAGCAGCATTTTTCTCCATCTGCACAGAAAATAATAATAACAATAAAAAAATAAACTAAGTGTACACATTTCTTCCACAACAAAAAACACTCCAACAAGAACCTGTGCTAAACCATCTCTAATATAAGTGCGGAATGCCTCACTAGCATTTTGGAGCTGAGCAAATATATCAACCTGCAATTAAAACAATAAAAAAAAATTATTATTAAGTATGAAAATAAAAAAGAAGTTCAAACATGCAATAGCGGATGGACCTATGCAGAGTAGTTCCCATAACGAGCCACAAATAATCTCCGAACTAATAGAAACAGTATTAACATCAGTCAAACAGGCACTACAACATCAACTACTTACTTTAGGATAGAGTTGTGTAATGCGATATAGTTCATATAGGCCAATTGTACATGTTTGCTTGTCACCAATTTTCTTGAATATGGCAGCAAGCTCTTGCTGTAGGTCAAAAGGAATGGAATTAATTTTGTTTGAGATTTGAGAAAGAAGAAATACAACGATTTGATTACCAGTCACTATCTGTGAGATGAAACTAGCATCAAATACCTTCAACTGGGCATCAGAAGAATGTGTGGCGGATGACGAATTGTTGGCTGCAGAATCACCCCAATGGGTTTGGCCCACAGGCCCTGTTGAGGTCAACATTCTTGCAGCAGCTAAAGTCTGAAAATGTAAAAATAAGCAAAGTAATATTCTGTTAACATTAAACAAATGCAGGAAATTATACTGCATAACTCATTACCTCAAGGTTAAGATCAATGTAGGCGAGGATAATTGGCTGAGGTTTCATGTCTATAGGAACCATAGAAAGGTGACCTTTTATTGCAGCTCCACGAAGCTTGACAAGTTCATGCAGAACTGTTTTCACCATTCGCAATGGCTTGTCATCGGCTCCAGCCCTTATCACAGGAAAAGGGAAAATTAAACAGTAAGTTCACTTGGGTGGGGGGAAAAAAAAAAAAGAAGAGGCCAACAGATGGGAACATGAAATTGAGAAAATTAATGAAGATTTTGAATTCACATGCAGAGAGAGGAAGCCACAAGGACTAATACATACCTTCTCCGAATTTCTTCCATTCCCAATTCTTGCAGATATATGTGGATGCTTTGGAGGATGCAGTCAAGATCAACATCGTAAATAGTGGTTTGAAGAACCTGCACCATAAGAATTAATGATAATAAAGGAGAATAAACGCCAGTGAAATAAACCAAAAAAGAACAAGAAAACAAAGAAAAATCAAAATACATAATGCCAAGAGCAGACGAAGACAGATGACTAATTATTGTTTAAGTTAACATATTACAGTTACACAATGCATGGGTTGGAGTCAGGTACCAGCCCACTAATTTTGTTTCACTTGCCACAGTAGAAATTTATATCCATGGAGGGAGATCAAACACGAAGCAGCTAAATTAGAAATATCGCAGTTGTAATGGTTGCAGCACAGTGATCATATTGTGGAAAGAACTGCCCAATGATTAACACATGGAAAGAAGCAGCCCTTGGGGACTACTGGAAACAGCCTGCCCTCTAGACAGGAAGAGAATTAGCTAGAGTAGACATGCAACAAACATCATAACCAGTTCCTAGAAATAAAACTTGACATTCCACCACAAGCCCTTTGGACAACAACCACATATTGAACCACTTTACTAAAATCTGAAGAAGCCAGAATTCTTAGACCATTTGAATAACCGTGAATTGTTAGGTTTCTCTATAGTTGCATACAAATTGAACTCTCAACTTGATTAATCAAAGGACGTCCTCAAAACGCTATTAAAACAAGGCACCAAAAAAGCAACTATAATTACCTTAGTGAGCTTTATAAGGCATTTGACAACAAGATCAGAGAATTTCTGATTTCTGATAGCAAATGTCTCATTTGATGCAGGTGAGGGCCATCTCGAGGGATCCAATGGATGTAACAAATTAATCAGGACAACAAAGGACGAAGTCCTATCAGCATTATCCTGTGTGTAGAACTGCTAGTTAACAACAATGCATAACACATTAAACTTATTGGAAATAGAAGCATGTCAGACATTCATTACCAGAATCTTAAGCATCAGCACATTCAGTGCTTTCAGGAGCTGGCTGCCATCATCCATATGGGGAACCCTTTCATCCAACAGCCAAAGCAGGAGTTCTGTTATCAGACTATCAAGAGTGCACTCTTTGATGGCATGAGCAAGTCTTTTATTTTGAAATGTCTGCAGATATCCAATATCATTAGTACCTGGTAGAAAATTGACCAAAAAATTGTGCAGTGTTTGATTAACAAAACATTACACGAGAACCTAACACTCATTTCCCAAAACAACTTTGAATCTCAAAACTCAGCTACCCTCCCCTCCACTTTCTTTGCACCCCAGCATTGTGTAACACCAAATATTCAGAAAACAGAAGGAGGCAAAATAGCAAGGCAGTAAATTTACCTGCATTAGTGTGTTAAGGACATATTTACAAGATCTTGATGAAGCTCCAGTCAAACTGAAGTCAAAAGTCTTGGCTACCTACTCATCCCACCAGCAAGAAGATCAGGGAAAATATGGATAATTTCTAAAAGTACAGAGTGGTTAAAAAAATCCAAAGCATAATTAATCAGAATGAAAGAGCTCTTGCCTTGCTTGACAAGCAAGAAACAAGTCTATCAGCATCTTTCACAAGTTCATCCATTGCACTGCCTTCGGGATCACCAGTGACCTGTGCCAACTCATGGCACACAACTTTCATTCCTTCAACTGACTGCACGTGAAAACAGCATATATTTCAGAGCCAGAATTCATATTTTAAAAGAAAAAAATGATGGCTCATTGCTAATCTTTTATAGAACAATAGCGCATACATTCTATTCTCACTTCTGACCAGGCTACCTTAGACATAGCCAGTTAAATCAATTTCATTCAAGTATAATGTAAAACTAGAAGGTATCAATATCAGAAACAAAAAAAGAACCTGCTCTGGGGAGCCAAAAGATATGATATCCAAAGCCTCATTCCAATCTGTGGGCCCACTAACACTAGTCACCGCACGAGGAATTATCTGTCTCTCCATGTGAAGATCATGAGGACCATAATTTTTCCTGGACATGAATAACAAAGTTGTTTAACAGTCCAATTATGAGTTAAATCATATCATATTTCAAGCTTATTAAAAATATGAGCAAAGAATGCGAACAGAAGAATGATACCTAGAGAATGTTGAAACTGAAATTGACTGCACAACTTCCCCACTTTGCTCTGCTAAATCAGATCTGGTAGACACAAAAGAAAATAATTAGTATTTGTGAAAATATAAATTCAACAAGACGCTAACAATATAAAAAACTTATGGATTTGTAATAACTCTATCTTATTTCACAGCTATGCCTATACATATAGAAAACATAAGGAGAACTCAATATCTGACATCTAAACTGAAAAAATAAAAATAATTAGACCAAAGGAAAAGATGTGCCACCATTCAATGCACAAGGCATCCCACACAAGGGTATCACTGTGTCAATATAAAGGGTTCCTAAACTGAGTCAGATTTTAAGAATGGCACGTAGAACTTGCAAAATGTATTATGACAACCCAAATCGTCCAGGTATTTGAAAGAATATCTCAAGGAACACAAAAACACTTAAGACCAATGTAATTGGAGAACACTGCAGCAGGAGTGATTAATATTTCACATTTTGTTCAAATAAAATGAAAACCCTTACACTAAAAATTCTAACATCCATAACCATCAATTTGCATATATCAAGTAAACAACCATAGTATGATATCCAAATAAAACGAGAAAGAAAATGTCATGAATAAGTTCTTCACAAGAAAAACCAATGCATATAAATTACAAGATGATACCCACCCATTTTCCCTAACAGAACGTCTTAAAGCAGCTCTAGCATCACCTGGCCGGCCTTCCTTTCTCTTTTCCATCTCTCGTACCTGTCAAAAAAAAAGTTATTATTAATGCAAAATGCATAAAAATGTAAAAGGACGAATTTATACTGACCTTCCACTTAAATCTATCATCTAACATGCTTTTCTGGGCATCTGTGAGCTTTCCAACATATCGCCATATGTCCTCACCTAGGAAAACAGAAAAAGGTATTGAGCTAACTAAACAGAATTGTTGGGGAATAATTAATTTCAATACTACCTAAATACCTTCTTGCTAGAAAAAAAAAAATAAGAGGGACATTAATTATGGAACAGAAAACAATACCAAAAATTCGAATCTCAACTGCCATTCTATGGCACATAGAAAACCACAAAAAGAATAACAAAACACAGACAACCATTAAGAACAAGTACTATAATTTTAGCATCCAAAGTAACAACTGTATTAGGCCTTATAGGCATTCTGCTAACATCACTACATACCGAGAACCTTATACCCAGTAGCAAGCGTATTTAAAGCAGCTTTCCTGGTTTCACCATCTCGTTCTGCTGTCAAGCTTGCAACAAGTTGAAGGGACTTTAATTGTCCACTAATCTGTGGCCACAAAAGAAGATAAGTACCAAAAGTGAAAGAAAATGAACAATGAAACAAAAAGATGGGTGGAGGTGGAGGTTTTTAGAAAGATTCAAAAAGGAGGAATAACGCATTCATTGATACCTCAGGTCCATGATGATCAATCAAGAATCCAATGAGATCTGCACACTCTATTCGTGTGCGGTTGTTCTTAGAACGCAAGCCCTCCAAAAAATAAGGAAAAGTTTTTGTTGCAGAATATGCATGAACAATTTGTTTGGTAAGCTCACGCATTTTTTCCCGCACTTTCTCAATATTATGCCCCAACTGCAGCACATTCCATTATGTTTGACAAGTGCGGAATAGCAAATTTCTCAGAAGCACAGAGAAATAGCTTACAAAAATATCATTACTCTCTACACTTGCCAAACTAGTAAAATGTAAACAAGAAGCCAAATCTAAAGGATATATCATAAACTTTTTAGTAACATGCGAAAAAATTACATCCACACAATCAACATTCATGCTACCAAGGTTTTATGTATAACCTTTTCTATTAAGCATGGGAGAAATATAGCTGCCTCTGATTCAGTCAAAGTGTAGGCCTCATTCAGCAACATGTCAAAAAGTTCAGGGAGGAACTCCAGCACCTGCCCAATCCAACAGAAAAGTGATTATCTTACAAAGCATCAACCTCATAAACCATATTAAACAATGAATAAATAACTATATACCTTCAACAGGCATGTAGTGTTAGATTTACAGAACTGCAAAACAAACCACCTCAAAAGGATATCCAAGACTTCAATTATTTCCTTTGCTATGGTTGGAAGAACCTAAGCAAAAACAAAATTTCAATCACGACACAACATTGATAGTTAAAAACAACACTCAAGTAGCAAGAAGATAGCTAAAGACCTTCTGCAGCATCTCAACCCCATCTACTTGCTTCTTAAAATCTGCACTTAACAGCCGCCTGTGTAGATCCTCTCTGAAATATTTCATCATATCATTCTGCATTTACGGCCGATAATAGACATGTCTCAGCACACAATAAAACTTAAGAGAGAATCCATGAAAACATAATGCAATCACCCTACAAATACAAACCTCTAGATCCTGAATCTGTTCTATTCGTAACTCTTCAAACTTAAACCTTCGGACTACCATTCTTTCCCTGTCCTCCTGGGAGTAAGCAAGTCGAAATGACAATTATTTGATGAATATCTTACTCCTAAGAAAAGTTTCAGTCTTTTAAGACCAATGTACCTTGTTTGAGTCTTTGACATTTAACAAAGCTTGAGATTGAACAGCTCTGTCCTGAACAGACATCACTATCTCTGGCCTTGAACCTTTCACTAGTATAACTCTCTTATGAAACCATGAAGCATGTAATTAGTCCCCTTATTAAGTTTAGAAATTTGTGGTCAAAGGAAAGATACATACTGAAGATATGGTTCTATTTGTGAGTTTCGAGACACCAACAGATGCAGATTTTCCAACCTTTGAGCTTGGCTTGGATGTACGCCCCACGGAGCTTGTTTTTGCATATTCAAATGACTCTGAACAAATTCAACATTAAATTTGCATAAAGAATCAACAACTGAAGGAAGAACACACATAAACGTTGTCGGAAATACTAAAGAACACACCTTGAAAAGCCCCATACGGTTTCACTCGTTCAAGAACTAGAGCTAAAGCTGGCCCATGAAGATCTTTTAGATTCTTCTCAATCTGCAAAGATGATAGACATACAAGTAAAATCGAGGTATCACTTTATTTCAAACAAGATAAGAGATACTTCTACATACATACCATCTCTTGTCCAGAAACCCTCAAAACCTCAGTGATGCATGCTTCTGCTGCTTTTCGAACATCCAATGATTTATCCTGAAATAGTATCACAAAATACAAGCATAATTCAAAATTTAAATCCAAAAGATCTTGAAAAAAGGACATAACAGTACACAAGCTTCTCCAACTGAGGCTACAGGGAGAAACAAATGTAAATATAATCAATTTCCCTCACACTTCAAGGAGGCTGCTTTCATATTTTGAGTCCATGACTTCCATATCACATTTGGAGAAACTTTTTTATTGCACTAAGGCTCAACCATAAGATGAAAAGGAGTAAACAAGGACTTCCAATCTGTATAGGATAAAATAACAAAAATTACCGTCATAGCAGAGCCAGCTGGTTTCAGCAGATGCACAGCATCAGAAAAATCACTTAACCCAGAAAGTTGTCTTGACAACCAATCAAATAGATCCTTGCGCCCTTCAGCACCAAGCTTAGGGTCCATCAGTGCTGCTGCAATGTAAGGGATCTAGAACAAGGGAATAGTCATCATAACTGACAAAAAAATGTATATACTCAAAATTAAGATAGGACAATGAATTACCATTTTATCTAGATGAACAGCAGCAACCCAACAATCTATAGCAGCCAAAACGCACTCCCTCATATGTTTTTTGTTGTCACCAAGACACTTTAAGACATCTGAAAGAATGCCCTAAAAGAAACAAACTGATGCTCAAATTTTTGCAGCACAACAAACAAAAATGAGGTTTCAAAAAGTTTTACTAGGTCATAAACCTTGCTCGACTTCTCAACAGCTGGTCCCATAGCAGATGCTACACCACTAATGGTGGTCAAAGTTGCCATGACCAAATTTTTATTGCTGTCATACACGCGTCCTTTAAGAGCACCAAACAATTCGCCTGGTAATCAAATCACAGTTAATTATCATAATAACAAAAGGAATTCAATAACACAGTGGATTTTGTGTATTAATATGCTAATTGCCCACCATTTTGAAATGGAAAAGCAATAACTGAAAATATATATATATATATAGAATTCAGACCAGTTCCAGTTGGTTGAATGCGTTTATTAGCCTCTTCCAAAATTTTATTGACAGCTTCAATGGACTCCAAACGAACCTGAAATGTGAAAAATTGTAAAAGATTTTGTGAGTCAGTTTTATCCACCACACCGTTCAGAAAAACAGGGGAAAAAATTTAACATAATCCAGAGCTTCTCAAATGCTGATATAAGTACCTTCCAATCAGGACTTTCCATGCTCTTCAGCAGAGAAGGCGTTACTTTTGCGCTTATATCTTCACGCGGCAGGCTATCCAAACCACCAGCAGACACAGAACTCACGGATTCTGATGCTCTAATTGTTTTCTTTGGAGCAGCAGAAGCACCCTAAAGGATGGATGCAAAGTTATTAAATAACCTATATAAGAAATAAACTGCCAGAAATAAAAATTAAAACAAAAAATTGACCACCACATTAGCTTGGCATTACCTCAAAAGGATTTTTTTCATATTCAGCATCAAGAGCACTAAGCAATGCAGGTTTAACATCAGCAAGAAACCCTTTAATATCTGTGCAAATGAAAACAGAAAGAGAACTCAAGTCAGAAGCTGTTACAAAGAACTAAGATAGTTCCAAGTAAAAAGGCTACTTGCCTGGACCAACAAATTTATGTAAAACACCCAAAAGCTTAATTGTAGCATTTCTGCTAGCAGCCACACTGGATTGCAATCCAATATCTTTACAGAAATCAATTAAATACTGCAAAATAGCAACACTTGTCTTTGAGTATCATAAATATTTAGCTTAAAACTAAAAGCTTAGTACAAAAATTGTATGACAATAAAGATGAGCAACTGGAAAAACCTTGAGTTTCAAATGCAATACACCGAAGTCCTCAACAGCTGAAACCATCCACAATATTCCCTCACTAAGAACTTTAGGGTTCTTATGCTGTTTCATGATCTTGAAAAGCTACAGTAAACAATAAAAATAAAATAAACTAGAAAAAACAACTTTACAGATTAAAAATTCCAACTAAAAAAATGCCAATAGAGCAATCCCAGCTTCAGTCAATGTATCATATCCAGACCTAAGAGCAAAGTTAGATGCTTAATCATAGTTCTGAAACCAAGCTCAGACATCGACCCAGTTAAAAGAACACAAACACACATACATTTGTGGAAAAAATTCTTCAAGTTGTTCAAAAATTTGATGTACTACATAAAAAAAATTGTATGCTTAAATAAATTTTACAAGTTCAAGAATTCAAGAAATAAATGAGAAGATGAGACACAAAAATGTGTGCACACACCCACATCTACAAGTGTGTGCACTTCTGTGTATAGCTTATACAATTTCTAAATATAAGTGCTTTTTGAAAAAGAAAAAAATTGAGGACTGAATATATAAATGAATGTTAAGGTTCCTGAGAAATTACAACACCTAAGCAAGTTTCATCAGAGTATACAGGTCAAGAAAATGTGCCAGATCAAATGGTCTACATCTACATGTGCAAGCATGCACGCACAAATATACATAGATTTTGTATAATTTATAGACAAAAGAGGTGCTATTTGAAAGAGAAAATTTGAGGAAGAGTCAAGAAATCAATGAAAATTAAGTTTCTTGAAAATTAAAAACCAAAGTGGGTTTCACCAGCTTACGCAGATTAAGAAAACTTGGCCAGGACAACCGGGATTCACCCGGTTTTTCCACTACCAGTTGAATAGAAGATCTGGCCTGGTTTAGTGCCAAGGTCACCTCCAACTGGCCAGACCCGGCCGAGTCTTGTGTCAGTGATTTTAATGCAAACAGCTAGCTCTGTTCAGACAGAATAAAGAAATATCATAACTTGCAAGAGCACTTACTCTCTCAAAAATAAAATCTGGACCTACTGCTTCAGAGAAAGTGGTAAGGCACTTCATCGCATGAGCTCGGGTTTTAATATCAGCAACTCGTTCGCTTATGCCTGTTAAATTGACAAGATAAATCCAGCTGAGTTCAAGCCAAGATTAAAATCATCTCCAGTCTCAAAATCATGGAGAAAAATCAATTAAACAAGGAAGAAGATATCAAAGTTACAAGATAGTCATAAAATCCAGCTCAAGTTAATTTGAAATAAAAGAAATTGCATATATGACCTAATACGCACCAAAAAGGCAAAGTATGACACATTTCTTTGGAAATTTCACAGCAATTGAAGCTAGGTAAGTAATAACTTCAATCATCTGTTGCTGAACCTGCATTTCAATCAGATTTCTAGGAATCAAACACTATTGAAGACAGAAATCAGCAATATGTTCATATAAAAACCTCTAATTTCAAATACCTGAACATTTTTCTCACTCCAACCTGGAATTGTGCACAGTAAACGTGTCAAAATCTCCAGAGACTGATCAAGGACCTGTATTCCTTCAACTTGTTGTTTCAATGATGATATAGCTGCAATAATTCCCAAAGGGTATAACTATATGAAGGCACAACATTGATTAATGCGAAAAGCATGAACAAAAGATATGCCAAAGACTAGCATATACTTTCACCAAACCACCTTTTTATCATTACAGAATTTTATTGTAAATTCACATGAGGGAAAACTAATCTATAGGCTATGATAGTGAAGTGAGAAGCATTCAAATAAGACAACAAGCATTAACTTGTGAAATTAAAATAATAATTGGTCTCATGCCAACTAAGAAGGATGATGTCCAATTCTTAGAAGACTTGGCAAAAATGAAAAAGATATGCTTGCGCGTTGGGAAAAGAAACACAAAGCTCTGAGTCTCAGCAAAAATAAAAATGTGCAATTTGAATGCCTTGCTAAAGAAAATGTATGTTTTTGGTCCTTTAACTGTTCAACAATAGCATTCAGAAAGTAATTTAAATACCCCACACAAAATAAAATTTCATCACTTGAAAGGCATACTGAGCACGCCAAGTCTTAAGAAAATAGAGTCCAAGTACTAGCACAATTATTTGGACCCTAGTTGGACCAATGAGAAAAACTGCTGCAGACCCAGTATTTTTCCATCCTGGCCAAGCAGTTCTTGCTCTTGCATCATGTCTCAATATATCATGCAGCTCAAAATTATGTCTTCATGATTCTCTCTTCTAATCTTTCCATATTGTAAAGAATGCTTAACTTGAAACGTTGATACAGAACTGTATGCAAACTTGCATATTATAACACAAGGGAGAAAAAATAAATCCATATTCATCAAGGATATTTAGGCTGCAACATGAGAAAACCTACAGAACAAAATCACAGGCAACACGCATAGCCCTTTCTTGCAGACCAGAAATTACATTTTCCAGCAGAAGAAATGAAATTGAAGATTCACATCCCTGCATCCATATCCTTTGTTCCATCATGTGTAGTTACCATCAGATTTATATTTTTTTTTTCATCCAATTTATCATTACATATTTAGCAACATGCCAACATTCCCACAATGAGTATAGTTATTTATCATCTTGTATAAACTATCAAGCAATTTCAATTTTCCAAAAAGAAGGCATTAAGTAACAACCAAGTTTGCTTTTCGCTTTACATAATTGCAGGAACTGTTGAAAGAAAAATCTGACAATCCTCATGCAGTACTCACCAAATTCACTTAGACCCATAAATTAAAAACTGAAAGGACTCGAATACAAGATGAGGAATGGCCAAAAGAAATATTTGATATCCCATGCTTAACTTATGGGGAAAATAGACTATATTGAAAAATTATTACTCACGCCCACATTTCCACATTGTAATGCCAAAGGAACATTTATTTGTTAAATAGAAAGAATAAAAAAGTAAAAAACTAAGGGCATACAACTTTGAATTTGATAAGTTAATGCATCAGAAATTCAGAACAGTTAAACGAAAAGTATATAATACAATATTCACATAAAATCATTAGCAAAATTTGAGACAGAATTACAAGGAAGATTATCTACCTTCAAGCCGCTCTTTCCACACAGTACTCTTCAACTGAGAAACAGTTTCTGTTTCTAAAAGAGAGCCTAACCGACTTTCAATCTCTTCAAGACTCATTTCTGCTGGCTGCAAATATCAGACCAACCAAGGCAGCAAACAGATCAAACATTCTAGAAACTCATGGTACGAGAGATGATCTTTACAGACAAGTCCAATAGCTTACTTCAACATCTTCAGGTAGTTCAACTGCTCTCATAGTTTCAGGCCGCCCGGCTTCATCTTTCTTGTTGGCACCCGATTTGACAGATCCTCCTTTTTTGTTAGGAGGCTGAAAAAGAACATAATCAGGAAAATCACAATAAATCCAATAGTGGAATATTTATATTAAATCAAGGGGGGGGGGGGGGGAGAGAGAGAGAGAGAGAGAAAGAGAGAGAGGCTCACAGCTGCTGGAACAGGCTTCTTCCCAGTAAGCATGCTTGCTGCAGACTTTTTAACAAATGAGCCCTCTAATGTCTGCATCAATAACACAATGGAACGGAAATATATATACCAGAAATTAACCTTAGTACACATTGAAGTAAGGTGCAGTATTACACCAGTGAACTAATTTAAAACATTTGAGGAACCAAAGGATAAATTAAATACTAGGAAAACATTAAAAGGCATTCAAACTTAAATCTAGGCTCCTATCAGACAGGGCAAGAGTACATCAACAAATCAGATAGAATTATTTGTTCTAAGAGATGCAATCAACTTATTTCACATCTTTCCAGAATTCTGCTGTTGTAGTAGGTTGGTTTGGGAGCCCAAGGTGTTGCTGCAGCTGGTTTGAATCGACTTGCAAGACCATTTTCATTTTTGCGGCAAACCTTTGAACTCTTATTGCTCATTCTTTTTAGGTGCATGAAAAAGGATTTATAGATTGACAACATGGCTGTCAATACAGAAAGCACAAAAGGAAATGAAGACTAGGGAAAGAAAAGAATAGAGAAAAACTAACATGATCATGAGACCAAGTCGTATGAGGCAATTATTGTCATATTTATTAAGACTTAAGCCTTTTTTGTTTTGCTGGCATACTTCATTAACATCCAGGTTTTATAGGCTTCCATAGAAGTGCAAACAACGACAAAGATAACAAATAAATATGATGGATAACAAATGCTAAAATAATATTATTTCTCCAGTTATTAAGCAACTAACAATCATGTAATGAATGACAGAAGAAACAATGATAAAATTCAGAAAAAAAAAAATACGATTAAGAAGCAAGAAAAACTACCTCTGCTGGAGACACGCTCCCACTAACAGTTTGAACTGTAGCTGATGCATCATAAGAAAACACAAGGGACAAAGCTAAATACATAGAAAGAAATGATTTCTAATGCTGAATTAGTTAAACACAAAATGAATGTTAGAAAAGCTGACAAACCTGTGCTCGTACCACCAGACACACTGCCTTCTGACCCCACAATCATTTCAGACAGCTTCTTTCTTCTAACATCATCAAGTTTCTCCAGCGACCTCTCCAAAGGCCTCATGCCAACTGACTAAGAAAAAAGAACACAGCAAAATTATACTAGCAGTAGAAAAATTTGAAACACAGCAAAATTATACTAGCAGTAGACAGATTTGAAGTAGCATTTCAAGATTCATCCTATATAATGAAAGTGCTACCTTAGCAATTGCTGCCAATGCTGAAAAGGCTGAATCCCTCACTTCAGGGGTCCCATCATTAAGGCACTACGAGAACAAATTTACTCCATGTCAACTATTTCCAATAAGAATTATTATAGGCTGTAAGAGTGCTGCAGGAAAGCAAAATTTGTATGGTCCACAAAATAGATTCTTATGTAACACAAGAGTTGGTCGAAAATGATTTTTGGGCAGCTAAGATGTTAATTGACTCAAAATTGCAGGTTTGGATGCATAAAGACTCTTATATGGAAAGAAAAGAGAGTCATGATTACTGTTCATCTATTTTTAAAATTTCAGAGGGCAAGGACTACAAGGTCCTTCCATGGATAAGAGTTGCCTCTCTACTAATTAAGTTTGAGGTGATTAAGCAACACACTGTAGAAAAACAAGAAAACCTGGCATGGAATTAAATAATGGCCATTACGTCATATAATGGTATTTTTGCCCTCCCTTACCATTGTGATTATTTAACAGCCAAGACATTTCTATAACACATAACGGCTGTTACATGACAAAGCAGATTCTCTTTTTTTCTTTTTTTTATTGTCTCACTCTTCTTCTCTTTTATTTCTTCTTCTTCAATTTCATTTGTGCCAAACCAAAACAGAGTCAGCTTACCTTTCAAAACTTCTTTCATAGATTAGTTCAAAAAACTCAATAAAAAACAAATATTAAAGAGCAAAATTTAAGCTTATTAGTTAGTCGTAAGTAATAGTTTTTGTGAATTATTAAAATATTTCTTAGTTGGCAACATTTTGCAATTTTTTGCATAAAAATTGTATAGTGATTCGTCATTACCATCATGTTACAGCCGCCACAGTTCCATTACCATTACATGCAACCACGATCGCGACCGCGACCATGATTTCAATCCATGGGATAAAGTCCTCTAAATGATCACTTGCTGCTCATGGATTTCTATCTTTCCTCTTTCATTTTTTTAACCTTTTTACAAACATCATTCGAAGGTTACAGACATCAGTAAATTATTTAGCACCTAATGAAAAGACAATAAGCGACTTCGCGTATGCAGAATTCAACTTAAACAGGGTAGAAACAGAAAAAGCACAGGCATGCTATTATAAATTTTGTAATTCTAGAATCATAAGCAAATCAAAAAGTTAACCAATGCCAGCTCATGCAAAATCAGGATCAAAGGTCAATTCCCCCCGTTTGACAATTTCGACCCTTCATTACCACATATCAGAGAATAGTGTAGGCATAAAAGATTACTGTTTTTGATCTTTAAGAAAGTATAGTTATAGGTCACAAGTTACATACTGAGCGTGACACCAGCACAAAAGATTTGGTGCCTGCTTGTATGTTGAAGGTTATAATAGTACCAAGACATAATATCAATGAAACCTTGAGGGAAGAACACATTACCTCCATACATATAGGGACATAGTCCTTGTGAACTTTTAGAATAACAGCCTTGTTACTTGTCTCAATACAAAATGTTACCCAGTTCAAAGTTGATGAGCGCACAAGAGGAACTTTATTTTTCACAGCTGCCTTAACATCTGCAATAAGAAGCATCCACTATAACTTTAATAATGATGTGCCACATCCTAATTACAACTCCAAAATGACAAACAATTCCCCTATTTATCCAAATTAACACAAATTAAAGAATAAACACAAGAATTACCTAAACAAGAAGTATAGGGAAAATTTAAATAAGAAATGAACAAAAAAATATTATATTCCCAATGCACCTTTTCTGAATTCTTTTCTTCTGCACAAGTTAAAAATTTAGTATAATGATATGGACACTATATGTGACACAACAACCAGCCAAAAGACTCCAGAAAACCAAAGAAGTGAGTCCAACTGGTAGAATAAGAATAGCAAATGAACTACATCAACATTACTAATGTTCAAGATAGGCACAGAAGACAATTAATACGCCCATGGGCATTATGGGCTGTATTTGGGAAGAAAATGGAACTTGCCTTCAACAATGTCAACAAGATTTAAGCACCCAGCCTTGTGCATTGCTTGAAGAGTTTGTGCAAGTGCCTCAGTCAGAGTAGGCTTTTTCTCTTTCAATTTTTCCTTTCAGAAGAAAATAATAAAGAAAAGTACCCATGTTAGACAAGCATTAAGCAGTAGTCTACATTTAAAAAACCCTCTTTTCAATGAATGGAACTCCGTCAAACACACAACTATGTTATCCCACATATGCACATAGCTCCAGAAAAGACATATATCAAAACTTATGAACGAACACCCGCATTTTTTTCCTTTCCTTTCTAAATTTCCATGTAAATGGATCATATTTCAACTGCCTGTCATCTGGGTTAGAACAGTTTTTATATACTTACATATTGCATGATCCAAACCATATGAAGCTCAATACCCAGTCAGCTAACCAAAAGCCATTCTAGCTTAAAAAGGGACTTTCCAACCTTCCACTCTTTGGTTAGGTAGGTGCATATACATGCGCGTTATATTAATTAAAATTATACTTACAAGCAAAACTGGCAATAAGAAGCGCGAACTTGCAGAAAAATGGGTTCTTAGACCCCGTGCTAGATGGCCGATAGCTTGGATGGCTTCAACTGCAACAGCAATGTTCACATCTGTAATAAGCTGCAGGATGAAAAAAATAGCAGAACATTTCAGCATGGTACTGACAAAACTACAGCAGCTATAATCTAACAATGAAAAACTAAGAGTTCAAAATTTTAACAAATATTCACCAATGGAGCTCAAAGCAATATATTGCAATGGAATCCAAAGAAAGATGTGAAACATGAATAATGACTTAAATTTAGTAATGCATCTAGTAATGCATCTCTACACAAAAGACTGTGATTACCATCATCAATACAAGCCATTATGATCCATTTCTCATTCCAAAAGTCAAACTAATAGAAGGACTTTCTCAAGCAATTCATAGACATTGAATGGTAAAGCGCTTTCTAGAATATATATACAAGAATCACAATCAATCCAGGAAATACTTACAAGAAACACAATCAATCCAAGGTAATCAAAAGCACAAGGTGCCTTCAAAGCGATATGTCTTTTCATCGCTTAAAGCACAAAGCGCAGAGTAAGCATTCGCTTTACAGAAGCAATGAGCAAATTTTTAAATAAGTAATTAATTAAATTAAAGGCAAAAATTAGATTAAGGAAGACAATAAAGGGATATCAGCAGGAAGTGAAATTTAAAGGATTATTATGAATAAACAAAATAAATGATTGGAAATAAGAAATAAGTAAAAAGATTTTAAAAACCAAGAGATAAGAAGTGATGCAATACAGGAAAGAAGTGGAATAGAATATCTAAAAAAAAAATCAACAAGATATAATAAAAAGTGGAAATAAGCTAGGAAAGTAGAGTAGAATAAAAAAAAAAAAAAAACATGACGCAAAACAGAATAACTGGGGTGGAAATAAGATAAGAGGCAGAAGTAGGATAAGATTAAAAGAGATAGAAATTGAGTGAAAATAAGACACCTACAAAATAAGAAGACTGAATCGTCTAGAATTGTCTAATTTAACAAAGTGAGAACTTTCTGCCTTGCGATTCAAAAAAAGCCCTCGCTTAAACACGCAAAGCATGCACCTTGCTAAAGGTACCTCACCTAGAGGTGTTAAAAGCTGTAGACCCTATTTGGGCTTCGCTCTAGCACTTAAGCGAGCGCTTTGTGCACTTTAAAATGCATTGAATCAATTTCCATAAAATCTCTCACAAACAGATCCTTGTCAAAAGAACAATAGCAAGTCTGCAGGATTAGAAACAATATTCCAAGTATCAATAAAATCAAAAATTATGTAAGTCACAATGATTAGATAGACTGCTTGGATCCCTAATTGAAACCATGTAATATGATAAGAAAACAAAAACTAAAAAATAATGTAGAAAAAGAATATAAATAAAAAATAAAAGGAAGCATAATAATGCAAACCAGCCACACCATCCAATGCACAATACAAATGATAAATTTCTTTAAGAGGAAAAAAATAAAACTAATAACTGATGAGAACGAGCCCAATAGGCCCATTAGATTCATGGATGAAGCATGGTCAAAATCAAAGCCCAAAGTTGGAGGTTATAGTTTCAGTACATGGATTCAGTGGATCATTGTCAAGCCCAAAACAAAGCTCATTTGGATGTAATTTTAGTTATGGACACTTTCTATGGGCTCCTGCTGACAAGCCTAATAAGTTGATAAAAAATTTAAATTTTCATGTGAGGACAAAACATAAGACAAAACATGTTGGATAAAATTATCTTGTCTTAACTATAAAAATGTTTCAAAACACATTCCAACAATATGCAAACTAATGTCCTAAGAGAAATCAAAATATGCACCAATCAAGATTTGACATTTGACATCCAAGATTTTCAAGATTTTATAAGATCTTTCCAAGATTCTTAAAAATTTTCAAGATTTGTAAGAACTCTTCAAGATTACTTCCTATTGGCTGAATATTAAGTCATTGTCTTTTAAGGATTATTTTTATTAGTCTTTCATTATTTTATGTAACTTTAGAAGATTTTCTTTAGATATTATCTTGTTAATGCAGAATATATCTTTAACCAATCACAAGACATTCTTTTCTTTCTTATTTCATTAATAAACCTTTGTTTAGCATGCTTTTAAATGGCCAAACTCTTTATGGATGAATTTACACTTAGATTTAGAGTTTTATTCTCTTTTCTCATATATTAACGAGGTTATTTTGTAAGGTTATATATAGTCTTCCATTCATCCATAATTAAAAAAGTTAATGAATTATCTTTTGGCTATAAACTTTTATGAAAGAGATTTCTCTTCTTGAATTCTTGAAAGGATTTAGTGAGATTGTTGAGTAAAGACTTAATAATTTCACAAACTCGATTAATTTAACTCTTGAATTACTTAGTTAATTTAGGATTGAGATTAACAAAACTTTGAATCTTTATATAATTTAGGTTACTAGAAATAGATTTTCTAAAGGTCTAATTAGGATTTAAAGATTAAATCTTGTTGCTTGATTATTAAATAGATTTGGGACTTGTATAAAACATATGGGTAAGAAATCAATCCAACCTTGTTCGTATCAATAACTAACTGAAATATGTAAAAGTACCTTCTTCAGTGTTCGACAAACTTCTGAGAAATCACCAGAAGCAATCCTTTTTGTAGAGGCAAGCTTGGTCAACTCTGCAACAGCGTCCTTTCTTTCTGACCACTTGGCAGCTTTCTACAAGCACAATTTATTAATAATTGTAAGTAACACATTTTGCACATTTGATAAAAGATAACAGGACGCCAAATAAAAGTTACATCCCGAACAAAATGAATTCAAAAGAAAGTAAGAACACTAACCACACCATCCCAAAATCCTGACTTCTCCAAAGGAGTCAAAATATTAACAGGATCAACAAGCTCATACTCATCTATTTCCTGAGGAGCTGATATTGATACATATCAAGAACATTAGCATATAAGTTAGACAAAAATAGAGAGACAAAGGCAGACAAGAAGCGGGCAGGGAGGGGCCACTGGAACATCTTTTCAACTTTTGTACTGATATGTGCATATATGCATATTTTGTTAATTCATTCTTATTTCTTTTACAAATCTAAGCACCCAATTATGGGAGAATTGAAAAGATAAATAAAAAATATGCAATAAGTAAAACAAAAGTGAGGATTAATTAACTGATTACATTTAGTAGCATAATTGAAAAAACAAATAGCAAGTCAATTCATGTATGAAAATTTTTAAAAAAAAAAAAGATGAATAGATGAATACCAAATTAATTAAGGACAAATCAATTTTGGCATTCAGTAAGAGAAAGGACAAGATAATACAAGAAAAGAGAGGCAGAAAATCACGTCCAAGGCTATATTATTTTAACTCTTATGCCCCTTTTCGAAGATTTATGAATGCAATTTTATGCATTATTTAAAAAAATATATAATTTTAATTTAGTATTTAATTTCAAGAAAGATTAATATTTATGGACATGAACTTGACTTATTTGTCTATAATACATATAAATTAAATGTCATATACAAATAATAATTACATTTATTTATTTATATCAAGTTAATAAAATAATAAAAGTTTGAACTTATTTAAATTCATAACTAAATTATTACTTATGTAAAGGTTTATGAATTAAAGCTATAATTAAACATTGTATATATGAATTAAAATATAATATTAGGTAACACTAGATTTAGATAAATAAGTGTCTATACAAATTCATTTAAACTTTTTTTGTTTTGGGGCCAGGGCATGTATATTCACCCCTCTAGGTCCAAATCAAATATCCACTGCTCGAGAAAATGAATAAAGAACACTGCAGCAAGTTCGTTGCATACCATCATCTACAGCTTCTTCTGAATTGCCCGGACCCATAGATTCTGATACAGCTTCTAGCTCGAGCTCCTTATCTTGCTCAGATCTAATTAATACACACATATATTGAAGCAATTATGATACTGACATCTAAAAGACAATTTCAGCTTTAACAAGCAGATGACAAAAAGAAAAACAGGATAACATTAAAGATTGGCAAAACTAAAACTTGGAAGCAAAGTATAGAAGTTACTACTCAAAACTGAAAGATAACAAAACTCACCAAAACTGAGCAACAAGCTACCAATTGAAAAAGTTAAAATAGTTACCATGTGATAAATATTCAACAAAATAATATTTTTGAAATGGATGACATGCAAACCAACTACACAGTACAAAAAAGATCAAGCAATCAAACAAACCCAATTAGTAAGGAAAAGAAAAAGTTACTAGTTAACAAAAAGAAAGATACTGTTAGTGTTGTAGATAAGGAAGACATAAGAGCGTTGCAAAAAGTGACAACTTGCCCACCTGAAGAGCCAAATGGCATAAAGCAAACAAATTCATGTCAGGAAAAAGAACATGAGCAATGATGGCAAAACATCAGCTCAAAGCTTGCAAATGCACCAAGAGAATTGAGGCCCATTGGAATTCTATTGAATATCAATGGTAATAATTAGAAAACTGAAAGCCAACAAGCAAAGTCTAAAAGGGCATGGAACACAATAAAATGATCACATCATAACCAAGGCCCAATACTTCGAACACCACAAGATTACAAGCAAAAAAAAATGAAAATAAAAAGGCAGTGAAATGTCCCTTCACACAGCATTTACCTAATCTTGCGAGATGGCTTAGCTGTCCCCATAACATTAACGAGCTCAGCCTCGAGCTCTTTTTTCTTCAAACAAAAAATCAGTTTATTAATTACAACGAAGAGGCAACAGCAAATGTTCCAACACACACAAGTCATTTGTCATACCATTGAATCTCTCATCTTCTCAAACAATATTGATTTCACTGGGTCTTTCCCAATCCATCGACAAAGCTCCAAAGTTAGTCCTTTAGAGGATGCACGAACATTTTGATCCTGATGGTCAAGCAATTCCGGAAGCATCTTCAAAATCCTCTTTGGAGGAACTACTTTGGCTCCAAATTCACTAACGGCAAGCAGAATGACAACCGACACTTAGATAAACATAAGAGCAAATACATTTTGCAAAATAAAATTTAGCACACAAACCTCAATGCTTGAAACATGACATCAATTGCAGGCACAACAGCTTTGGCAACTTTGTTCTTGATTGCTTTCTCCATTGCATCCTAGAATCATAACACACTCGCAATGAACTCATAAAAAATAAATAAATAAATAAATCTAACAAAATTCACTAGCTCCAATACAACCAGGAATTTACAAAAGGGGAAATCAGAAGCATCAATTATATGCAGCACCCAAGAAAATTGATAAACAAATGTGGATACCAAATAAAGTTGGAATATAGGAAGAAATCAAGATGAGAGAAGGGAGGAAGAATCATCATCAAAAAACATCTATAAAACTTTAGAAGATCCATACATGTAGAAATCTGTCACTAATGCCATATGACGCCCCAACTATCCCAAAAAGAAACACCTCAGAGATAAGCACCAAGAACATCTTCAAGTTCTAGTCCCATGCACATTGTGCTCACTACTTGACACTTCTCAATAATTTAAGCAAGAACCAACAGCAACATTCCAAAAGAAGGAATGTATTTGTAATTCCACATACACTCTGTAATCATAAGATGCTCAAGCAACAAAACTTTTTCTCAAACAGAAAAGAAATATTCGAAGAATGCCTATTGTAACTAATTCAAACTTCTGAACTTAAATGAATTAATTACTGACTTCCTGATATATTAATAGATCTCAAGGCTCTCATAAAAGCATGAGACAACTCTAACCTAAATATGAATCACACAATCAACCCCAGGCATATTAACATATCTAACCACATGAAATAGGTAGTAGAGATTGGATATGCTTTTGCTCGCTAATCAGTTCCATACACGCTCTATGTGAGACACCAAATTAATCATTTTGGTTAACCTATGATTAAGTCTGCCCCTCTATTAAATCTGCCCCTGCAATGCATGCGTGCCAAAAGACAAACTCTACATTTGGAGAAAAAGGTGAGGGAAAAGAAAATGAAAGGGAATAAAGTAAAGGGATAGAAAAAGAATTTTATCCACTCTTGTTTGAAATATGAAGAGAAAAGGGATGAAGAAAATTTAAAAAAAAAAAATTATTCATTTATGTTACTTATATTGTCCTTTTTTTCCATGAAAATACTAATTGTAGGGGTAAACTAGTCAAAACAATGATTCCAAATTGGGACGGCAGAGTCCAGTGGGCTGAACAGGTTAAACTTCCTGCAAACTTTTCCTTCCATTTATTTTATATAGCTTCCTAAACAAGGGAAAGTAAAACACTCCCATATTTCCTCCACCTCTTGTTTCTTTCCTCTAATTTTCACCCCTACCCAAACGAAGTATAAATAGTATACTATGCCTCTAAAGATTCCTATGTGTGTACGATCAATCTTTGTGTCATTATATGAATACATATTATGCAAAATCCTCCTATGTCATTACTCTCTAAAATATCTCACTGTTTTTTCTTCTCTAGCCTTGCTCAAAATAGAGAGCCATGATTGTGCCCTCTGCA
Source organism: Omphalea diandra (assembly GCA_949677035.1). Classification (NCBI taxonomy): domain Eukaryota; kingdom Viridiplantae; phylum Streptophyta; class Magnoliopsida; order Malpighiales; family Euphorbiaceae; genus Omphalea; species Omphalea diandra. The sequence goes on along the minus strand of CATIWR010511071.1, from coordinate 4,415 downwards.
TGAGTATGGCCACTTACAGCTCATACAATAATTATCATGAAGTAACAAAATGCTCCAAAAGTAATTTTTGAATTGGCATGCAAATATAAGCTAATGCTATTTAATCTTAATCTTAATTAAATAAATAAAGACAAAGCTACCCCAACTTATATACCCTGAACATCTACAAAATAGAAAATCTACAAAATCAACTTCCTGCACAACAAAAAAAATGCCAACCATCATGCCAGCCATAAATAGTATAAATCAATCTATCCTTCACAGAAGATAATCTTCATTGAAAGCAACCCCATTGCTTTCTTTTCCACACAACCAAAGAAACAGTGCAAGGGATAACAATAATATTTGTCCTCCCTTTTACTGGAGTTATTAACTATTTCTTACGCTCTCCCTCTTAACAAAGTAGAAAACCCTTATTAACAATTTCTTGCAAAACCCGTTATAGCCTATGAGAAGCCTGAGTTGAGACAGAAAATCCCATAGCAGCCAAGTGAAAACCAATTGAGTATTTGGTAATTAGTCACAAGTCTTCACATTCATATTCTCTTCCAAATAAACCTTTCCTTTTAACCACTGCTATTCTCCTTAACTAGGATCACAATAGCAGAATCTAAAAATAAACACTAGTAGTCCACCAACATTAACAATACAATCTACTAGGACTTAGAACTTCAATCTTTGTGTAATGCACAAGACTTTCCAGATTTTATGTTTCTTTCTAGGCTAATGGCACTAAATATTCAAACCTTTTCGTGTTTCTATTGTTTTACCCAAACCTCTAGAAGTAGACAGTTTTACCCAAAATTGGATCAAATAGTTTCAATTATACCAATTGTCAAAACTGGAAAGTAAGAAAAGTGTCCATTTGATGATGTGGTTGTCAAATTTATATTAAAAGATTGGTCATCACATTGCAAAAATGTGCACTTCATTCCATCTGGAATGCATTTGTTATCTGCATTATGTGCCTAGGCCCTAAGCATTTTACATCCAACAAGAATGACCTTGGTTTTAGGGGTACAAGGAGCTGTGAAATCGTAAAATTAATATCTACATAAGTTTGAGTAGACAAGGACATAAAGAACTATGAAGGTTACAACAAAATACACCCTAACTATAATGCCATAAGCCAATTATTGGAAATAAGTCATCAGCAAAATATTTCTTCATAAGATTATCAAGTATGGCATCACAAACAGAGTAGAGAGATATGCATGCAAGTTGAAATGAAAAAGACAAGTTGGTCTCTGCATCATAAAAAGTCATTTATCAAGTGATAATTTACTGAAGAAAAAGTGATATAACAAGCATAACATTGTCAATCAAAACCAGCATTTTGTTTGTTCAGATGTAAAGCATTAGCAAACCTACCAGAAAAACTTCAACAGCCCCTAGCTCCACCCAAAGCATGAATGCTGCCTGAGCCTTCTCCACTGTTTTCGGCCTACCCGTGAGGCATTTTGCCACAATGGCATCACAAACTTCCTTTGCATACCTGCACAATTAACAACCCCAAATAACGAATTCATAAAGCTACATACAAATAAAGCAGTGATAAAAACAAGTAAATAAACAAACAAATGAATGCCTAAAAGCTAACATCAAAAACGTTTTTCACCTTCCAGCATCAGCATCCGCAGCTCGCAAAAAAGCTATCAACGCATCAAGAGCCTTCTCTTGTACTGGCGCATTCGAATCCGCAACAGTCTTCTTAAAAAAATGGCCTAACTCACCAAATCAAAATGGAAAAAATTAACAATCACATCCACAAAAATGCACATTCCACACATAAATTTGAAACACACGTAGATCAATCACCCAACCATAAGAATCAGATCTAAGCAACAAAACTCGAAACGGAAATGCAAACCCTAAAAAAACAAAAACGATTCACCAAAGTCGCGAAGGCGTGGGTCCTTAGGATCTCTGATGGAATCGCAAACGCTCGCCAAGTCGATGTTAGCCTCGTTCCTCACCTTCCAGTTCTTGTGCAATAGTCGATCTTCCCATGGCAGCTTCTTCGCCTCCTTTAACAATTTCTCTTCCTCCGACATTGTTTACCAAACAATCTACAGCTATACCTTTTCGATCTCCGCAGCGCAGATTTTTTCTTCCTTTTCTTCTTTTCTTCGTTTTTTTTTTTTGCTTCGCCGGTTCGCGGGCGGGAGGGACAGAGACAGACGGAGAGGAAATGACAAAATCAGAATATAGAGAGGTGCACACAATATGCTTTTACTCAAAACTCAAAAAACAGAAGAGAGAGAGAGAGGGAGAGAGGGGTATTTTGGGTTGTACGTTTCGAATTTCCCCCACGCGTTGTATATTCATTTGGTACAGCATGAATGATGCGAGCTTAGAAATTCTAACCAATCAGATTAGCGCGTGTCCTCAAAAAGTTCTTCTGGAGAGTGTAGTAGTTTGTTTAGACAGTGCTGTAGTTGAGCAGTGCAATTTTGGTAGGACCCTGAGTGGGCCCCAAAAGAGAGCACTCAAACTCCAGGAGCGGAGAGTGGCTTCGCACCCGTCAAGGAGATCTATGTCCATGTAAATTTATGCGTCCATGTGATTCTATGTGGAAGGAGCTACCTTAAAGTTTAGTGTTACAATGTTCGATTCAACCTTGGAAGATTCAAGGGGATCACATGGAGATCTAATGGTTGATGTTGAAGTATTTTAAGCCGCGCCTGAGATCTATTAACTATGATTTTGGTACAAATTTAAATCCTTTTTTTTTTTTTTGCAAAAAAATGAAATCCTCGTTACTTAGCCGGCAGGTTTATATTTTATTTTTGTTCTATTATTTGCTTTTTGAGAGCAAAGAAACTGTCGCGTAGAGCGGATGTGTTTTGACAATAATTTTGCCTCCTCCGCGCTTAACTTTTGTCCAGATTACCAAAAATACCCCGCCATCGAGATATGATAAATTAGCCTACAGTTCCGCTTTACTCATTTCCTTCTTTGTTTTTTACACCTTCACCTACAATATTTGAAAATTTTCAAAACCTACTTTTTTTTTTTTTTTTTTTTTGCTTTTCAACAATAATTTGACTTAAAAAACAGTTAGATGAAATAAATTATTAATATATAACTAAAAATTAATTGAATGTAAACTCTATTTTATTTAGTTGTTACTTGTCACTTGTTTATATGTTGAGCAAACTGTTGGTTCTGTTTTTTGTCAAAATTAAATAAATCAAATTTTGTATATTTAAAATTGAATCGAATCAAAATTTTTAGAAAAATTGAATTAACTAAACCTATTAAATCGTATTTATGTGTCTATAATTCGAATTAAATCAAACCTATAAAAGTTAAGTTTTGTTTGATTAAATTATATGTATTTTAAATCTGGTTCGATTCAAATTAATTTGATTTATTAATAACTTCGATAAATTTGGTTTTTCAGTTTTTTATCTAAAAATCAAACCGAAAATTGAAATTCTTTTAAAATTATAACCGAACCAATTTTATTAAAGGATCAAACTGAACCAACTTGATTCATTTGACTTTTTTGATCTAGTACGATTTTTGCTCACATGATTGTTAACCTTTTTGTAAATTTTCTTACTTATAATATTTGTGCGTGCAATCAAATTTTGACAATATTATTCTCTTGGACTTTGAAACTTAAAAGGAAATAAAAAATTTATACTATTGCTAACTATAAAAAAACTTTTAACATAAAAGAGTAAAAAATTTTTTAAATTGACAATAATAACTTTAAGTTATAAATTTTAAATGGATGATAGTATTTTTTTATATAAAACTAATTATTAGTTATCTTTAAGTTAGTTTTGTTGTAATTTCCAAATATTTAAAATCAAGATAAATAAATTTAAGTGTAAAATTTGTAAATTAAATAAAAAATAATTGATTAACTGATTACTACAATCCTTTATGATTTAATCTATACTATTTGTAAAAGTGATTAATTAAAAAAAAAAATTGAACATGAAAGGGTATAGAACATTTTTAAATTAAGAATAATAATCTTGAGTTATAAATTTTAATTGAATGTATAATATTTCTTTATAAAACTAATTATTAGTTATCTTTAAGTTAGTTTTATTTTATTTTTCAAATATTTAAAATTAAGATAAATAAAATTAAAAGTTTAAAAATTTTTAAATTAAATAAAAAATTAATTGATTAATAATTACTACAATTCTTTATTATTTAAATTTTAAAATTAATTATATTCATATGTACATATTTGTCTATCTGTCTCTTTTTTCATACATAGTAATCATATCTATATATAGACTACGTGAATGCTCACGCCTTCCTGTAAGTAGAAAATACCAGTAGCTATAAAATGTCTTGTTTAGAAGATAATACAGAAAATACACATCGCATTATTAGGAATATTTAATATATATATATATATATATATATATATATATATATATATATAT
>CATIWR010511056.1:0-59729 GCA_949677035.1 Omphalea diandra | reverse complement strand
ATTTTTTTATCTTTTTCTCACTTTTTTATATATCTTTTATATTTTTTTTATAAAATTTTTTTTTTTTATAATTATATATATATATATATATATATATATATATATATATATATATATATATATATATATATATATATATATAAACAAGGTTATAAAATAAAACCTGATAAGTAAGCTAGTTAAATTTAAAAAAATGAGAATTAAATTTTTTATCAATGATGGGAAAAGGTATCTGCTTGCAAAAACTCAATGACCAGTTTTACTGTCACTATTTGTTGAACATTTCATCACAATTGATAATTGTAATTTAGTTAAATGACAGAGTTATGAACACTTTTTCCGATGTTATTTTGTTTGCAATATTATAGTATTAAATTGAATTATCTATTTTTAATTTTTTTAATTTATCTATCCAGTACTTATAGTCTCACAAAAATATAGGACATCATGGACATTATATGTCCCCAAATAATTTTAATAAGAAAATAAACGTACTTGCAAATCAAATAATCATAACACTTGATAACTTTTATTAAAAAATATTTATGTTTTACATCAAAATTAATAATCCAAATTCAAAAACATGAATTAAAACATAAGTTTATGATTGATAATGGGTGACAAGAAAATGACAACAGGTTTGCATATACTTGCAAAAAACTAAAATATTAATGAAGACACTTTAAATGATAAATAAAGTTGCAGTCTCTTCTATATAGACAACATAACTTGGGAAAGTTAAAAGATAAAATGAATTCTATAAGGATAATATTGTAAAAAGAAGGTTAGGGAATAATATACATAGCTAGTTGCAAAGCTCTTTAAGAAATTCAAAGTAAGCAATGGGGCTTATGTCATTGAATTTGACAAGGAATGAATGCTTTACGATATTGATTAACATCTCACAAATGAAAACCATCAGAGCATTCTACGTAGTTTAAATATAAGCAAGACAAGGGGAATAAGTCAAGAATTTCATATATTCTTCATTTTCAAGAATAAAGTATATAACAGAAGTTCTAATTAACTTACAAAAGGAAAACTTTTAAACCAAAGACCCTCAGCCTCTAGAAGGTTTTGAGCTAAGAAATGGTGAAATGCGAAATCCTTCTACTAAATCTGATGAGAAGCAATGACAGAAGAAATACATGGGAAAGCATAAACAAGATAATTGCACCATTAGAAATTGCATGGATTTTAAATCAAATAGTTGTATATCAATGAACTCACACCTATGATAACAACAATTTTGAAAATTCAACTAAATTTATATGATAAGGAGCAAAAGATGGATTCACATTATTTCCCACATAGTAATCCTACTCGACGTGATCCACAAACATAACAATCCTAGATGATCTTCTAGTATATGTCTTTACAAACTTGCTTTCCTAAACATTAATGGAAAGAACATGCTTTATTTAATTGAATTATGCATAACATAAAGGTATTATGCATATCAATAATAAAAAAAAGAACTCCAAGAAATATCTTTCGACAACATCAAATTATCATCACATACCTTCACGAGATACTCATACAAAGAGTCAATACTTGTTCCTATTCCAACATCCTACAAACCAATAAAGAAATTTGAATGTAGTTTCTTAATGAAAATATATTGAGTCCTAATAATAGGAAAATTCAACCTATAGTAATTATATCCCAAAGATGGTAGTTATTGCATTTCAGTTGTTGCAGTAATTTTATTGAAAGATCAGTTCAACGAACCTGAAGTTGCTGATAGGTACTATTTATCTTGAACTAAAAACTTTCTTTTTACAGTAATTTTTCTCTACTGTTACCATCTTTCTTCTGAATTATTGTTTACCACCACTATATGTACATATATATTTTAGGATAGACAATCTTACAGATTTCACAATTATACAATTGTTTCCTTATTCTGTTAAAATAAATAAAAATTAGAGTTTCATTTTCCAGCAATTCCAAATAACATCATTTAGAACCATACTGATACTATTAGGTTATAATTTCATTTTTAAATAAATAAATCATCATTCATATCATTCCATCCCAATAAAATATTTCAATCTATTAGCAAAACTGATAAAAAAATAGGAGTTGTTAGATTTATTCATGCAAATATATTTTAATATTATCGATCTATTATTATAAGTATTAATTACTATCATTAACATTGTATTTTTTTTTAATAAATAAGAGATAATTATGAATTGTAAGTAACAAAGCAAAATTTTAAGAGGGAAATTGTCTATAACTAATCTAATGATATTAATTACCACAAAAATACAATGTTGAGACAACAAATCAGTTGGTAGTTGTGCAAAAAGATAGGTATCAAGAGGATAACGCTTCAATATGACAACAATCAAAGGATAAAAAGCCTACTTAGCTCCACTCTTTGTCTTAACATTCTAAGGGGTATGACAGAAAATAATTGATAATAAACCAGTTAAATGGTTAAATAACACTTGCATAATTAAATTAGGTATTCTAATTTCATTTTCTATGATTTTCAATAACCTTTTTACCAAAGAAAACAAGATAAAAACCAAACATCATTCCACAAGAAGCCACTTACTAAGCTTAAGCACTAAGCTTAAGCTTTTCTCTTTCAAAATAATTACTTAAAATGGCAGAATAAAATGAGAGAATTTTCTAGAGAGTGTACACATGTGCATGTGTTGTGGTCATCTCATAATGAAAAAGATAGGCTTGCTTGTAATTGTTCATCATCTGCTCAGCTTAGATTTAGCTCGCCTTGTTTATATCCTTTCCTTTCCTATCAATTAGACAATTATTCATATGATTGACCAATTCCTAAATACTTTTTTTTTGTTTGAGAATAAATGTTATAATAGGTCAATTTTCATGCATAATAACAAAAGAACCAAAAACATCCATATTCAAAACAAAATTCAGCATAATACAAACGTAAAACAAGTCAGATACTACTTTTCCAAGCCAAACTTTTTCAATTACTAAAAAAAGCAAAATCATAACAAGTTGTCTAACTTTATTGGTAGAATTCAGAGCAAGTTAACAAAACTGAAAAGTTTTGGAGATTATCCATTTCTTAAAACCATGTAACAATTATATAAATATAATAATCGAATAAAAAAAATCAAAGAAAACCATAGCTAAAATAGATTATTACACCTTTAAATCGTAGGACATTAACAAAAGAAATGAATCACTACTAATCAACCTAAACCCAAAAATCATAACAAGTTGTCTAACTTTATAGGCAGAATTCAGAACAAGTTAACAAAACTGAAAAGCTTTGGAGATTATCCATTTCTTAAAACCATGTAACAATTATATAAATATAATTATCCAATAAAAAAATCAAAGAAAACCATAGCTAAAATAGATTATTACACCTTTAAAGGTCGCAAGACATTAACAAAAGAAATGAATCACTACTAATCAACCTAAACCCAAAATTCAATCCAATAAACCAAATAAGAATACATTTGATTGAAGCCCAAATAATCAATTAGCCGCCTTAAAATCAAGAAAGACAGAAAAATAGAATTGAACTTAAAAACCCAAACCTCTATTGATCTAGTGGAATACCTTCCTTTTCTTGGATTTTCACATTGATGAGTAACAAATCTATGACTAACCTAATCCAAAATTAAGTAAATTACATGCCTCACATAAATGTAAGAATTAAACTTAAAAATCCAAATCTTGCAATCTACAAAAAAACAAATTAGAAGAAACCAATATCCACAAAAATCCCACATATTATTTGTTATGTCCCTAGCAAATCCACACTCATGAATCAAATAGATATAATAGAAAATAGTAACGAATTACCTGAAGAACAAAGAAAATCCCAAAATTCATTAAGAAAGAGAAGAAGGAGAAGCCTATAGCATACTTTGAGAGTGAGCTATTGAACCGCTTCAATCTAAAATCAAAGAATATTATGTGATACCTTTTTCTTTGAAGAAGGCTGAGATGATGATGGCTTACATGTCCCACTGTATGATCTCCTCATCTTCGTCCCCTTCTTTGTCATTGTATACTGTTGATGCTCGTAATGTGGGCCATCTTCCATGGCCATAACTATCGTGACTTGTGAATTATATAGTGAGGGTTTGCGACTTTGGTGAGGTCCGTGTGAGGGGAACCTGTTGCAATTAATAGGAAATTTGATCAAGAAAAATGAAAGCAAGGGTATTGGAGAAGATAAGCTGAAATTAGGTCTAAGTAATTCTGGAGCAAAAGAAAGAAAGTTTTGTTTTGAGCCGTGCTTTTGAGTGAGAGTGAATAACGATCAGATTCAGTATCTTTAAGGATCATTTTATAAGCAGGTCGTTGTAAACTACTAGTTATTATGACTAGTTAAAAATCTCTTTGCAAATGGTTATGTATAGGGACCAGACTTCAAACCCATCACTAAACTCGGTTGCTAATAAACAGTTTTCTTGTAATGCTAATTGGGTAGTCGTTCTCTTTTACGTCATTTCTTTTTTCTTTTTAGGAATCTTTTAATTAGTGTCGCCTAACTATACTGTAATTAGTGAAGAAAATTGAATCCTAAACTCGCTGCTTTTTATTATAGGAGTGAAGAAACCAACCAAATCATACTAGACTCGATAAAAATCACCATTATAATGAATCTTTGCTTCGATGATTTTAGAATTGCTTACAAAGATGAAATACTGATGAAGCTTTTTTTTTTTTCAAAAAAATACATCGGTAGCAACTAAATCAGTTCATAACTTCAATTCGGAAGAAACTTCAATTTTTTTAGAATTAGTATAGTATATGCTATATTAATTATCGTGAAACTGTCAAGTTGGTAAATTTTGATCGTCTAAACTACAACGCACATACTATTATTAAGCATATAATGACACTTCCTAACACGTTAATGATATATAGAATTTTTTTTTGGATTCACTTGAGATCTAACAGATCGAAACAGTATTTTTAGCATTTTGAATTATACAGTAACAGTAGTCATTCCTTTTAATAGTTTTCACATAATAATGAATGGAGGAAATCAAACATCCCTAGATTATACCTACACATGCAATGGTATCTAATCTTTAATTCTTTTCCCAGTTGGAAATTGAGAGTTGAAACAGTACCGTGAGTGATTTCAAAGAAAAATTGAACATGGGATTTTCCGTTTAAATTTTCATCATTTTATAGAGTACCAACCTGGTTAGATATTAAACTTGAAAATTAATGGTTATAAGCTTACGTTATATTTAGTATGTGCTAAAACTATTTTACTTATAAATTTGTGGTGAAATGTCAGTTAATGATATTAAGATATTTATTTTTAGTATGAAGTTATGTATAAATATCTGTGTAATGAAGTTATTCAAATCAAGAAATAGGGATTCAAAAAAATTTATATTTTTCTGTCTTTTCTTCCTTATGTGAGTTCAAGTGGGTGTCATCTGCTTTCAATATTCTGGGCAAAATAAATAAATTAAACCCTCCCTCCTCAAAAAAAAAAAAAAAAAAGTCAAATTCAGACTGCTAGTTTCCGAGTACTCGCATTCTTGACAAAGTATAGTAGTTGCTAGTCCACTTCGAACTTGTATATATATTGGCAATATACCAAAGGTTGCACTATCCCGTCAATCTTACACTTCAATTATATATATCGATCGCTCAAAATACCAACACAGAATGGCTTCTGCTGCAAACTTTTCAGATTCAGACTCATTGTTCAATTTTGTGGTTCGAGACGGTAATGGGGTAAAGGGCATGGTGGACTCAGGCCTATCAGAGGTACCACAACAATATGTGCAACCCGAACAAGAAAGAATAGATAAACTAAATTCAAATCCCAATAATAACCCGCCCATTGACTTGTCAAAACTAGATGGTCCTGACCATGACCAGGTGGTGGAGGAGATAGCTAGAGCTGCTGAACATGTAGGGTTCTTCCAGGTCGTGAACCATGGCGTGCCGGTGGCTCTACTGGAGTCTCTGAAAGATGCAGCTCATACTTTCTTTGGCCAGCCAGCTGAAAAGAAGGCTATCTATAGTAAGAGTGTTAGCCCTACTCCATTGGTGACGTATGGGACAAGTTTTGTGCCAGAGAAAGAGAAGGCATTGGAGTGGAAAGACTATGTTAGTATGCGCTATACTAATGATATTGAAGCACTAGAATCTTGGCCTGAAGAATGCAGGTACGTAGGCACTTTCTTGCTCGTATATTTTTTTCATATCTTTATTTCTTTGAATTTTTTTCTTTTTTTTGGGATAAATCAGTCAAAATTTACTTCATATATAGATAACTAAAAAGATGTTTAATTTTGGTAAGGAGCATTTGATTCAGTGATATACTGAAATGGTTATCAAATCAATATATATATATATATATATATAGACACACACACTAATTGAAGACAAATTTACAAAAAAATAAAAATTAATTTTTTTTTTATTTTTTGCTTTTCAGGGAAGTCGCTCTAGAATATCTAAGAACATCGATGAAAATGGTGAGAAAACTCCTAGAAGTTTTGATGGGGAAGCTTGGGGTGACAGTAGATGACGCAAAAATTGATGCACTAACTGGGTTGAAGATGGTTAATATGAACTTCTATCCAACATGCCCAAATCCTGATCTCACTGTAGGCGTTGGGCGCCATTCAGACCTGGGTACCCTCACCGTGTTATTGCAGGATGGAATTGGTGGTCTATATGTCAAAGTGGAAGAAAATATTGATGGCAAGAAAAAGGGAGAGTGGATGGAAATCCCACCCTTTCCTGGTGCTTTGGTCATCAACATTGGTGATACACTTCAGGTTAGACTTTTAAAATTAAACATATATTTCCTTTAATAATTAATGTTTAGAATCACAATATTTGTTTTCAAATTTTTTTTTGTAAAATAGTATGATTTATTCAATTTAATAATCATAGGTCAACTACAACATAAAATATTGATATTGAAAAACTATGATTAAATCTAACATAATCCAAGATATTGATATTGAAAAATATAATTAGACTTAACACAGTAATTAAAATAATTTAACTTAGTATTTAGGATTTCTTCCGCATTGTTTCAAAATTATTTTGATATCACAATATTGTTATGAATAGAACTCCTCAATATAATAGTCATAGAGTTGATCAATAGTAGTTCAAACCAATAGATATTATTTTTCTTTAGCAAATATATAGCAAAACACACAAAAATGAAGAAGAAAACATTTATAAAAGAGAACAAAATATCCACAAAAGAGAATAACACATTTATAAAGGATATATATCAACACATAATAAAAAAATAAAATAAAATACAGATTTATAAATAGAATGATAGTTATGAATTTATTGCAATAAAAGATAAAAAAAAAGAGGAAGACAATCATTGATTAACCAACAACATCCCCAAATAAAACTGATAGGAAAAAAATCTAGAGAGAAAGTTGATAGAAATGCCCTCAGTGGTACTTTCTACAATAAAGATATTCAAAATTTCTTATTTTAATCAATTTTTTAGTACGTAAAATATTTAAAAGAAACAAGACTTCTAGTTGAATTATTGATTTTTTACACTATAAAATAAATGCAAGAGTGACAGTATTAATTATTTAATACGTATCCCATATCCAACAATTTGTTTGACATAATACACCGAATGTAGTACTGGTAAAATGCATATAGTGTTGGAAAAAAAAAAACCTACCCATTTTTTTTTCTTCCGAAAAACAACTCATTTCTTTCAGTGTTTTGGGATTACCTCGATATATTTTACGGACGGCTAACCTTTTTTCTCTTTGTTTTCTTTAATAAAATGAGTTGTTTTTACTCTATTTTGTTAGTCTTCTTTTGTTTTGTCTCTTTTTTGAGAGTTTTTTATTTTAGTGTTGTTATTTTGTCTCTTTTTGTGAGAGTTTTAATCCTTTTTTTTTGAGATTTTAAGTAGTTTGAAATTGATTGTTTATTGATATATGATCGTCTCTCAAATTTGTTTTGGTGTATTATATAAATTTTAATTCACATCGCGTTATAACACCATATCTGACGAGAATCTTCATATTTGATAAGATGTAGAGTTATCGAAAAAATTCATAGTGAAAATAGTATCATGATTTTGGAACCGAGTCAATGTGCATGTATTAATTATGTCGAGAATTGAGTTCATATTAATATTTTAGATTATAAAATTATTTTTTTTGTAGATATCATATGATTATTTATGGATAAAAATATTTTTATTATTCTAAAAAAAAATAAATGTGACACAAAATTACCTATAAAATAAATATTCGATCATTAAACTAGAACAATTTTCTTATCGGTGTAATTATCATAATTATTTATTTATTTTTTGAACTGAAACAATAAATTTAGTTGGATGAGCTAAAACAGATCTTATCACGATTGAACAAATAATTAATTTTTATGTATTTGTATATACTATCTTTTAGTGATCTCAGTTGACATGCATGGAACATGGTGGTTTTTGCAGATAGTAAGCAATGGAAAGTACAAAAGTGCTGAACATAGGGTGCGTACAACAAGCAGCAAATCAAGGGTGTCGATCCCAATTTTCACAATCCCAAAAGGAACGGAGAAAATTGGACCATTGGCTCAAGTTGCAGAGAGAGATGGGGTCGCTTATTATAGAGAGGTGCTGTTTGAAGATTACATGAACAACTTCTTCGGAAATGTCCATGATGGAAAGAAGTCTCTTGACTTTGTACGGATCTATTAGTTCTTTGGTACCTTCCACAGAATGATCCCTTGTTTATACATATGCCAATTTCTCTCTTCTGTTTGTCAAGCCTATGCTATATAAGATACAAGGCTTGGCATGTCTATTATTATACTATAATAAGCTTCTCCCTGCAACGGAAACAGGGCGGATCCTGTTAATTAATACATTTGGGGAGATAATTACATGTATTTGGTAAATTAAAATTTCCCTTTGGAATTTCAGTTGGAGATTATAAAGAAATTAGGGGAAAAAAATCAAGTCACATGGCGTAGATTCTTTTTACATTGACATTCATATAATTATTACAATAGTAAAAGAGAAAATAATATATGGGAAGGAGAAATAAAAACATGTTCTAATTTTATTAGGCCAATCCAAACAACAATTAAAAGAATTATTGTTACATTATTTATTGCATAATATTAATAGTAATTGCTATTTGATTATCATACTGGTATGAAGTAATTAAATTATAATATGTTTTACAATTAAGAATTTAATTTTGAAAAATTAAAAAAGATTATTTCAATATTAGTAAAGCTCATTGGTACATTTTTTGTAATGTCATAAGAAATCACACCAACACATATGACTATAACCTAATCATTCATGTCACGGAAAGGCGAATTAAAAATTCCCGGAGGAGTATTTTTGTAAATTATTTTTATATGAAATTTTTTTATATTATTATTATGTGATTAATTTTTAAGAAAAATTTAATCTTATGTTAGGATTTGTCCTATTTAAATTCATGCTTTTTTATTTACTTAAACTAACAAAATACGAAACTTCCTTGCTACTTAAATTATACTAAATAAAATATATATATATTTAATGCGAAGTGTATTAAATTATTAATTTATTATAATATTTTAAAACTTGCAATTGTGTATGGAGAAGGTTATAATAAAAAATTATCTAGTAATTTATATTTTCAATTTTATGTGATATAATTTCAAAAAAATTATTAAATTTAAATAAAATAATTCTTGACAATCAATAAAATAGATAATATTAAATATTTTATAATAAAAAATAAATTTAACAGATAGACAAATCTAAAAGTATGAAATTGCTGTTCTAAAAATAAGATTTATATAAAGTGTGGGAGAAATTCTTAGCTAGATAGAGTTTATTATGCCGTTAACGTCTCCGTAGATAAATCCAATGAAAATATCTTATATTAATTAGTGATATCATGTCATTTAAAGTAATTAGATTAAATTTTATCATATATAATTAATTAAAAATCAAAATCCTTTTCGGTTAAGGAAAAAAACATCATTGACATAGAAAGTTCATTAATCAGCTCATTAATTGAACTTTATATCAATCCAATCATAACAATAATATTAAATTTTTTATATTTTTGGACGAGTGAATTCAACTTTCTATATTATTAAATTTTATCATATCAATCAAAATTTTTTTTTATATTGTTACATTTTCTATAGTATCTTACATTATCCTTTTTCTGTACATGAGAAAAAAAAAAAAAAACTTGTAGATGTTTATTTACTTAGGACAACATAAGTCCATCGCGAAAAGCGGTACCATATAAGACATGTGGTGGTGATGTCTTTTACAATCATGAAGAAAAATTATATGATCAGTTTTAGAGATTATAAGAAAAATTAAATCTCAGTTTGTGAAGATTATTATCTTGATTACATGAATAGGTTTACGATTAGAGGTAGATATTTTAAACATATTTTAAAATTTTAACTTTTAATTTTTTAGATTTTTCTAATTTTTTGTTTAGAATATTTTTTAACATAGTTATTGATTTTTTTTAATTTTTTATTTAAAATTTTTTATATGACAGTTTTTCCTATTTAGAAAATTTTCTGATATAACAGTTTTTTATAATATAGAATAATGACATGTAACCAAATTTTTAACTATGATCATAGATTTCTATTATCTAAAATAGTGACATGTAACTATATTGCATATAATTATTTGACAAATGAAAACTAATTATTTAAAATTAATTTTAAGACTGAAATTAATAATATATATTAATAGTTGATGATTGATTGGTATTGAATTATAGAAAACATTAATGATACTGTAATCGCAGTTTAATTTTATTCCCTAGAGTAAAATATTTCATCTACTCCACACAAAAACAACATTGGCATCGCCAATATTAAAAAAGAATTTCGAAGCCAGTTAGGCATTTCCATGGGGATGACATATAAGAATCGCAATTAAATTGAATAAAAGTATAATATTAAGCAGGCGACAAAATAACCATAAGTGGTTTTATCTTGTTACTTTCAGAGCCAGCATATGCTGTGCTATAAACCCGTTGATAATATCCGAAAGTTTAGAAATTCCAATAGCAAATAAAGTAAGTCATGACTATTTTGCAGGGTGCGTCATCGCATTTGCCCATGATTTGCTTTGTTTTACCAAGTAAATGTTAGTCAAATTAGGCTGCTAGACATTAGTTTCGTAATCACTTATATTAACGTGTGTGTGTGTGTGTCTGTATATATTATAAGATTGATAAAAACGGAAGAAAATGAAAACCTGCCCGAAATTGCGAGTCGCTTGATTATATATATACATTGTCAACATTAGCAAAAGTTGCAATCTCGAATCAACGCTTACTAGATACAAAATTTTTTCTACCAAACTGACCCCAAATTTCCTCAAAATTAATGGCTCCAAGTTTTTCTGATGAAGACTCGCTTTTCAATTTTGTAGTCCGAGATGGTAACGGTGTGAAGGGGATGGTGGACCAAGGTCTATCAAAGGTACCACCACGATATGTTCAACCCCCAGAAGAAAGAATAGACAAGCTAAATTCAGTCGTTATTGATAACCCGCCAATTGACTTGTCAAAACTAGATGGTCCTGACCATGACCAAGTAGTGGAGGAAATTTCTAGAGCTGCTGAGGCTCTAGGGTTCTTCCAGGTGGTGAACCATGGGGTACCACTGGAGTTGCTTGAGTCCTTGAAGGATGCAGCTCATAGATTCTTCAGCCAATCACCTGAAAAGAAGGCCGCCTATCTCAAAGGTGTGAGCCCTAGCCCATTGGTGAAGTATGGGACTAGTTTTGTGCCAGAGAAAGAAAAGGCATTAGAGTGGAAAGACTATGTTAGTATGCTCTATTCTAATGATGCTGAAGCACTTCAAGTTTGGCCTAATGAATGCAAGTAAGCAATCTTTCTGCAAATATATATTTATATTTTCTTATATATATTTGTGCTCACTATTTTGTTGAAATGGTCTGGCTTCACCCGTTGATCTCATGTCTTCTGTAACAAATCCCAAAGCAAGCTCCAATTTTTTTCTTTTTTTTTTTGTAAAAAAAAAACCAAGATAAGCAACTAAATTCTAATGAACAAATATGGTTAAAATATGGTCTATCTAGCTGGAGAGAGGATTGCAAAAGAGAAAAGGTAATCTTGATCCAATGAATATTCTACTAAAAGAACTAGATATTGCTTGCAATTTACATGCCCAATTAGTCAGAAAACATGCGTATTTATTGAGTAACGTTCATTGACTTATATGAAATTAATTCATGGCATCAGTGAGAAGTTTTCTTTTTTTAAAAAGAAAAGACTGTCATTTAAAAAAATCATACAATATTTATAATTATTGATGATAACAAATTATATTTGGACATTATTTAATGGGGTGAATATTTCAAAAAAAAAAATACTTAAGATCCTTTTCATTGAATTGTTTTTATGTCTTAGTATTTATTGCCACATAAAAAGAAAAAAAATACACGGAAATAATATTTAACTTCAAATAATAGGAGAAATAAAAGAAAAAAATAAACAATAATGCTATACAACTAGCATAAATCTTGTTCCACCTTGTACTGCTTGACATGACATATTTTGCAATGATATAGATTTAGTCTTGCAGATTTAGATGAAGAAAATTTCAATGCACCCATACGTGTATTAACAGTAAATTACCCTATTTAAGTGTGAATTTAATGATATTTATAAATAATAAAAATCTGTAACATTAGACTATACAAGATTCATGCGGTCTGCATATCATTATTTTATATGAGCTTTTCAGCATTATATAATGAAATAGAAAAATTTACATAAAAAAGAGGTAGCATAATTTGCACTGTCCCTCCCCTCAAATAGTCACATAGTGTCAAATTTAAAATCATTATCATCACATAATAGATATGCATTGTTTCAAATTTAAAATCATTATCATCACATAATAGATATACATTGTTTCAAATATAAAATCATTATCATAACATAATAGATAGAGAAATTATTCAGCATTATTCTTGGTGGAACCTGAGTGTATTCAAATTTTCGTTTGACTTGATAAAATATTGGTAATTTCAGGGTTGTTGCACTAGAATATCTAAGAACAACAATCAAGATGGTAAGAAAAATACTGGAAATTCTGATTGGGAATCTTGGAGTGACAGTAGATGATGCAAAAATAGATGCACTAATTGGGTTGAAGATGGTTAACATGAACTTCTATCCAACCTGCCCAAATCCTGAGCTTACTGTTGGTGTTGGTCGCCACTCTGACATGGGTACTCTGACTGTATTGCTACAAGATGAAATTGGCGGTCTGTACGTCAAATTGGAAGAAAATTTTGAAGGCAAAAAACAAGGGGAGTGGTTGGAGATCTCGCCAGTCCCTGGTGCTTTGGTAATCAATGTTGGTGACACACTGCAGGTTAGAAGTCCAATTATTTGACCAAGTTTTTAAAATTAGACCGGTTATTACATTAATTGTTAGTTGATCTTTGATTTAGTCATTTTAGTTTATTCAATTTAATAAAATATTATTTTTTAAAATTAAAATGATTTAAAATTCATATAATAATAATAATAATAAATATTTTAACATTTTAATTTTAAATAAAAAATATAATTTTAAAAGATTTTAATATGATATTTTAATATTTTAATTTTGAATAAAATAGTATAATTTTTAAAAATTTAAATTTTTTTCATAAAATGATATAATTTTTCATGAAATGATATAATCTTAGATTGGATTGATTTAATCTGATTCATCAACTTTAACTAATTTTAATCAATATTTTGATTGACCTATTTTTGGCTCCTAAAAAAATGACACCATTAATCCATCAGATCGTATTCTATAAAATAGATTCGGACTCTAATGGTATGGTTTTTTAGCTTTCGGCCGCGTGCCTTATAAAGAAAATTTGATGGTCTCACAGATATTTTATATGTTAGCTTATCTAATAGTCATCTGTTTGACATGATTTGTTTCTTTGGGTTATACCACAAGATACTAAGCAATGGAAGGTATAGAAGTGCCGAACATAGAGTGCGTACAACAAGCAGCAAATCAAGAGTGTCAATCCCAATATTTACCATACCAAAACCAACAGAAAACATTGGACCATTGCCTCAAATTGTAGAGCGTGATGGCGTGGCTCTTTACAAGGAAGCTGTGTTCGGAGATTACATGAATAATTTCTTTGGAAATGCACACGAAGGAAAGAAGTCTCTTGACTATGCACACATCAATTAGCTTTAGCTTTAGCTTTAAAAAAAAAAAAAAATCAACAACTTTCTTTCTTGTTCATTATAGAAAAATAAATGTGTCAAGCTTATCTCTTTATTATGGATTTGAAGCCGTTGTTTGTCATCTCAAATTTGAGAGTTCTCTTATGCCATGCCTCGAATTCGAGATTGTGAACGGGTTGGAGCAAGTTTGGATTTTAAGTTATATCATTCCAAATGAATATGACAGATTATTTCGAAATTTGAATGAGATGGATTAAAAATAAAAGAAATAATGTTACTAATTACCAGTCTTTGAATACTTGGCTTGGATATTGTGCCAACATGAAAATTTCCAACACAACTGAAAATAGGACCAAATGCATAAAATTGCGCCCTTAACTTTTTGCAATTAGTTACTTTAATACTTCATTTTTTATTTTATTTTGATTGATTTAATGCTTCAATTTTTTTAATCCATTAAATACTGATTTGACAGCTAAAGAGCGAGTGAGTTTCACACAATCATTCTTGAATTTTTTTATATAGTTATACTAAAATGCCCTTATCTTTTAAGATTTATTCAAGCAAAAACAAAAATAGCTCATCACCTTCTTCTAACATTTTTTATGAAATAATATAGGTGTAGTCTCTCCTTTGATTTTTTTTCTTTTTGTTTCTTTAGTGATCTCATGTATTTTCCCAATTAAAATAAACACCAACTATAAGTACTCATGACATTGAGTATTGAGGATAAAACAAGCACCAACTATATTTCTTTGGAATCCTAGATTTGGCTTGTTGTTTTAATAATTTGGATGAAAAATAGCGTTGTGGTAGTAGAGGAGGAGGGTAGTAGCTCAATGGTGGTTTTCTGTTGGAGACAGTGGTGGCAAGGTCGATCCACTGATTGAAAAGGGTTTACTTTGGCTTGTCGTCGATTTAGAGTATTTTGTTATTGTGTACCATCTCAATGGTTCCCCTGTTTACCTATCAATACATTTGCTGACACCTTTGGCACCTTAATTCGAGAAAGGAAGACTCGTAAGGCTAATGACTTGAACGACAACCCTTTTTCAACTGAATAAAGATGAATCAATCCACATCTAGTGAGACATCTATGATTGTGATGACTGTGTTTGGGGCAATTAATAGAGGAAGAACCAAAAAGTAGAAGAAGGCAAAAGTTTAGAAGAAAAAAAATATTATAGTAAGAATTTCAAGAGAGGTATAACGTAGGTGACCTAGAGGTTGACAACAAATCATATTGTATTATTTCTTGTCAAAAACATTATATTATCAATATAATAATTTAACAAAATAAGTTTAAAACTATAAGTTTAAAATCAGAATTAATTAATTTGTTAAATTTTTATATTGATAATATAATATTTTTGACAAAAAATAATATGATTTTATTTTGTTATTTAATAAATAATTTTAATTTTTTTACTATTTGAATTTTAATTCACATTAAATAATATAGAAAAGTTTAGTTATTTTAATTTTAGAAAAACTTTAAATAATTAGTTCACCTTATAGGAAGATTTTGAGAGTCACCTTATTGAAAATTAAAAATATATAATTTTTTTTAAAAAAATATGCATTTTAGGTGTATAGGAATATAATATAATATATATAAAAAATCAATACAGCTACTATCCTCTGCATCTACACCTAACTCACACCTATCCTTTTTTTTTTTTTTTAAAGAGAAATTTCATTGTCATGAAGAAACCCTTAGTATTGGAGTCTTATTAAAAATCTTTCAAATAAAATTTAGAGGGAAAAATCTTTAAAGAAAAAAATAGTACCCACCAAAACACTAAAACACAATTCACAATGAAAATTAAGAGAAATCTGCCAATAAAAAGTGTCGAATCTACAAAAGAAATTCGTCTCAAGTCACACTTATTCAAAATCTAAACAAACTTCAAAACTATCAAAGGAACGAGTGAAACTATTATAAGTTCTTCTGATAAAAACAAAACTCACAGAGTCACATAAGGAAGCAAGCTTCATAATGTCACCAGTTTTCTGAGAGGGGGAGGGTAGAAGCATTTGATAACGTGATAGCTAGCAAGCAATTTGACTCCAACACCATTTTGTTAAACGCACGTTCCAAGAACACACAAATGCCTTCTCTAATAGCTTGCAAGCTCACACATATCCTTTTTATTCTCCCATCATTATTTACCTTAACCACGATTAAAACACAAAATTAATCCAGTTCTTGCAGATTTTCACATTTTAGAAATAAAAAAAATGGTAACTTAGACGATCCAAGATAATTCTTTGCAACCAACCATAGAAATCTCCTCAGGTTTCCCTTCTTTCTGACATGAAATCACAATCATGGCCTTATCAGGCTCAGCGATGAACTTAAAGGGCCACACAGCTTGTTGCCCTCACGCCCTCTAAAACAAGTTGAAACCGGGCTAACAAAATGGTTTATTATAAGCTTTTTCAATTAAAAAAGTTAAAAAAAAGTCAAGTTTTTTTTTTTTTTTTTTCTCTCTGAAAACAAAAGATAATGGCTCAGCCTCAATGATCTGTTCCTCTTAGCAATAAGTGTGGATCAAGTAGCTTATAATAATAATAATAATAATAATAATAATAATAATAATAATAATAATAATAATAATTATTATTATTATTATTATTATTATTATTACCATGGTGAATGAATCAAGTGGCCTATAAAAGGTAAAAAAATTTTAAATTGGAGAGCTTTAAAGCTGCATGAAGATTATGAGATTTTTTTTTTTAAGGTCTTTTTGCTCTAAATTAATTTATTGATGATTTAAAAGGCTATTAAATTTATCTATTTGTAATATTATTATAGACTAATAAATATTAAAATTCTTTTACTTCTATCAAAAGAATATTTAACTGATATTATTTTATTATGTTAACATTATATTTCATAAATGATAAAAAAATGTAAAGTTAGTTAAAAAATGTTGAACCAATATGTTAAATTAAAGTTACACTATATATCTGTTAACATATATTTTTTAAAATTTAATATAAACTTATTAGTTAAGATATTTAAAATATTTAAATTAGCAAATGTAAAATTTTATACAAAATATGTAATTTAAGTTTCAGATGAAAATAATTTAAAAATAAATTAAGTGTCACAATTTAGTGTGCTGTGATTATTATTGTCTAAACATAGTGCTGACTAATGTAGCAACAGTGAATATGTGCTGACTAATTTTATATTTTTTTATTATTTGTAAAATATATTTTAACATAATGAAAATTAAAATTTTCATATACTATTAAAGATTAATTAAATATTTATTATATTAAATTAAAAAAATTATTAATTTTTTTCACTCTATATTGAAATCATAAATAATTTTATTTAATAGTCCTTTAAATAAAAAATAAATTAATTTAGAGCAAGAAAACAGGAAAAACAAAACTCTACTCTTATAATATTCTTCCATTTTGAAAGATTTCCGATTTGAAAATGACTTATATCTTATAAATTACATGATTCATCACTACATTAAAAATTGTTATTGTTAAAATAATTGTTATATACTACTTGATTCATGCTTATTACTTAAAATAAAAAATGAAAGAGGTTGTGAATTGCGCCATGCCGCAACCAAGAAGCTGCAAGGAGTATCAAGATTCACAGAAATGACGATGTCGTAGGGCCCGGTTTGCAACGACACTGTTAGTTGAATAACGTTTCACATCTTCCACGATTCAGACAATTTTACAGCAATTCTAATTTTCAATTTTTTTGAAATAATTTTATGCAAAATGGGGCCCTAACTTCCGAATCTGTGGACTAATTTTATTTTCTTGATGTTCTTGGATTTGAGTTATCTTTATCTTAGTATCTTATATTTTCACGTTTCGTTGTTTGGTGTTTTCTGATTTTCATTTTACACAGGCTTTAGTTATTTGGATAGTTTCTTGTTATTGGATTCCAAATTTTGTTCAAGGTATTATCATTATTATTTTATCGTTTTTCTGTTTGTTTTACGTACAGAAAGTGCTCAATGTAATGCCACTTAGGAAAGCAATTTTTATTTCTATATTTTAGTGTGAAGAAGAGGTTTGATTTGATGGATTTCTAGTTTTTTCTTGATTTTTTTTTTATATAGCTTGTGAAGAAGATAATTTGGTTTTTTTGGTGAGAAGGTAGGAGGGATGAGTTGCATAAGGTGCATTAGTATATGAGTATAATTTTATTAATTTTAAATCTAATCTATTAATTTTTCTTGTTTGAATAAAGGTGTATAAAAAACAAAATAATTCAATGATATCAAAATACAGAAGTTTTATAGTGTATTTCTTACAAATAAGGGATGAAATAGGGTGTATAACAAAATATAAGGGATTTTTAGTATTTTATCTTTTTAAAAATTATCAACATGACATTTATATGTGAGCTTCGATAATTTCAATTATCAAAATTAGTTCAGTGGTAATTCTTATATTCTTTATTGAATTTTTCATTGTAACTTTTATAAATTAATCTCGCAAAATGAATTAACCTTATGTTGAAACTAATTAATAGATACTAACTTCAATTAAAAAAGAAAAAAAAATCTATAATTGAGAAAACACTCACATAGGAGTCTACAAATAATATATAAGTTCATATAATAGGAAACATAAATAAATAAATAAATAAATATATATATTTAAATTTATTAAATAGTACATAAAAAGAAAAATTAGACAAAGAACTATCTTGAAACTAAAATTAAAGTTTTTATCAATCTAATGAAAACTATTTTAGCATATATATATATATATATATAAGATACTAAGCAATGGAAGGTATAGAAGTGCTGAGCATAAAGTGCATACAACAAGCAGAAAAACAAGAGTGTCAGTTCCACTATTTTTCCTACCAAAACCAACAGAAAAGATTGGACCATTGCCTCAAATTGTGGAGCATGTTGGTGTGGTTCTTTACAAAGAGGTTGTGTTCGAAGACTACATGAATAATTTCTTTGGAAATGGCCATGAAGGAAAGAAGACTTTTGATTATGCACGATTCGATTAACTTCAGCCATCTTCAGCAAGTTGTTTTCTTGTTGGTGATAGAAAAATAAATGTATGAAGCTTATCTCTTATTATGGATTTGAAGCCATTAAGTTGAGAGTTCTTTTATGCATTCATGAGAGTGAGGAATTAATGATTAAATGTGTGTTTAATTACAGATATTAGTTGCATGAATGATGCATGCTTTGGTTCACAATGAAAGTGCTGGAATTATAAAATATGTAAAATTTTCTTTTCAGCTCATTTGAATTCCAGTTTTTAATTATCAAATTGAATTATTAACAGGAACTACAAATTAAAAAAGCCAAAAATTACAAATTCCTTTTCATTTAACCCTTTGATCTTTGATTTAGAAGTAAACAAATGTAAACTTTTTTCAATTCTAATTACTGTAACTTGCATCATAAAAAAATTCATAAACAAAATTAACTCATAAACCTCTATTTGTATTTCACTCTTTAAACTTTTTTTTTTTTAATTCACTCTATACAAGACTTGAAATTGACTGAGATGAAAAACTTAATTATGAGGGGTTACTATTTGAGTTTCTTTTTTAAGGGCTTGCATGGGAGTGAGTGAAAGAAGATTAAAAAAATGAAATGTAAATGAGGTTAATGAGTTAATAAATGTTAAAAATTTACATATATTTACTTTCATATGTCTATTTTTCTTAACTCAAATTAGGTAAACGATGAAATAAAAAGATTTTAAGTAGTTTACCTTCATTAATCTTCTTTAAAAAAGAAAACTCTCAAATAAAGTGAAATTAATTAATTTTATTTATATTTCATTTCATACTTTTCCATTAAACCTATTAATCCACCTTATGCATGTTGTAAAATTGAAAGAGTTTACCATGTGCAACAATGTAAATATTTATCTACAAATTCAATCAATGGCCAACTATTTCCATAAACATTAGATCTCTTGCTTCTAAACTAAGATTGACAATTGTTGAACAAAAGTGAAGCCATAGAAGAAGGATTAATGTGAAAAATTAACAGAAAAAATTATTATTAAATTCTAATTGAGATTATTTAATCTAATGAATCAAATGAGGAAAGATTTCATGTGAGGATGATTTAGCCAAACATGGCAAACCATAGACGTGTTAGTAATTAACCAATCATGTTATTTATCAAATGACAAATTATATGGGCTAAAAATCATAAAATCATTATTTATCAAATGAAAATTATATGGTTTCAGTTCAAATCCAACCAAAAGTGGTAAGTATTTTATGGGCTAAAAATCATTTTTTTTATTAATTGCTAATCTTATAACTAAAATACAAATGACAAATTATATCATGGATCTCGAATTATGTAACATCATAGTCTACGTGCCTACTACATGTATAAATATAACAAATATTTTAAAATAAATTAATGAATAATTTTAAACAATAAACATTTTAAATTTAAATAATAAATACTATTTTATTTTTCATGAAATTTTTATTTGATATTAATGATGAAACATCTGATTTTGCTACTTTTGATATCTTCGATTTTTTATTCAACTTTAAAATATAATGATACGAAGGCTAAGTTTGAGTTCTATTGGATCAAGTACATTAACAATTTTATTTTCATTGATTAGTACAAAATGTTCACTATTTATCTATAAGTTAATTTCTCCATTAAAAATATACAACTTTCTTCATAAAATTGAATGTTCATTACTTAGTATTTGAGTGTTCATTATTTATAAATATAATATTCATTATTTTTAATTTTCATGTTTATTATTTTTATGTAATATTTTATATGAATTAATTTATTTATTAAAATATATAATTTTCTTTTATCAAGTTCTTTATTTTGTTTACATAATATTTATCTTTTATAATTTCATATTCATTAATTATTACATAAATATTTATTAATTGTATAATATTTATATTTATTATATTTAATTTATTAATATAATATTCATCAATCTGATATATAATATTCATTTTATGTGTAACTGCATCATGTTCATCATATGATATAAATAATAGCAATAATAATTACATAATAAATATCAGATAAAAAATTCTCACAAAAAATATAATAAAATTTATTATTTAATTCAAAATGTTTTGTTTATTAGTTGGATACTAAAATTTTCATCATATTATATTTCCACGCGACCACAATGCCATATGTTGCAACGAATATTCTCCGTCTTTAGATTGATCAATTTGGAAATTCTAAGTTAGAATTGTTCTATCGATCGATCGGGTAAGACGAAGAAGAAGAAGAACCATGGAAGCAGACAAAGATGCGTTCCTAAGGGAGTTTGGTCGCGATTACGGCTATCCAAATGGTCCCAAGACCGTCGACGAAATTCGCGCCACTGAATTCAAGCGGTTAGAACAAAATGGTCAGATTATTTTTCCTCTCGTATCAATCAAATTCTTTTTTTTTTTTTGGCTTTGGCTATCACCGAATAGAGCGCTTTGCTTTTCTTATTGAAAAATTTTGCCGCTTTGAATTCGTTGTAGGCATCGTGTACTTGGACCATGCTGGAGCAACTTTATACTCGGAATTGCAGATGGACGCAATTTTTAATGATCTCAACTCTAGGGTTTATGGAAATCCCCGTATCCTTCTTTTTCTCTTCTCATGTTTATTATTTTATAACTGTGAACAGTACATCATTATTATGCCTAAAAGTGTATGGGAAGCAGTGGAAGAAGAGAATTATGTGTATATGTTGTGATTGGATGTTACCTAATGGAAGGGAAATTTGAATTTCTTTAATTCGAATTCAGATAGCCAAAGTGAAGCTAGTTCAGCAACTGTTGATATAGTAACTGGGGCACGCCAGCAGGTACTGTGTATTCTCATTATTTGTGTCTAATATCTTTCTTCCTTTTTTTTTTTTGTGAACCTTAACTCATTTTTAATTAATTGGAGCTCAAAACATGATAGAGAAAATGCTTAAACCAGTGCTGAACTTAAACTGCAAAAAATTTGTTACAAAAGGATCTCAACTGAATCACACATATATCCATGTAGTGACAATGACACTTGTGCATAAATTTCCCCCCTTCATTTCTTACTGCTATAATCGGTTACTTGGTAATGGAATGACTCTTATAGTTTGAACACCTGATGGCAAGACCTCCTATCACAATACATGCAACTAAGATAATGCATCCATTAAATAAGTAGGCTCTTCCCAGGCTTGTCAATTGTAGCATTTCAAATTGCTGCTGAGCTACCAAAATATGATTTAGATACCCAACTTTCATCCATGAACATTAACGAACTCCTCTAGTTCTTGTACATCACCAGTTAGAACAGTTCAACTCTTACTCAAGTATCTAGCGCTGAAACTACCTCTAATGCAAGAAGAGGACACCTCAAATTAACTGTTGTCATAGCAGAATATTAATGTGTTGTAAGTGAATGAAAGATGATAAACATTCACATCCTTCTCCTCGAGATGAATCAAGTGATCACCTGAAGCCATTTCCCATTCAGTCTGATAGAAATGATCCTAAGCAGCACTTACATAACAAGGTTAGAAATTTATAAATAGAAATTATTGTGATCTATTGCAATTAATAAGTAATCCTTGTTTTAGTCATTTTATATTGTTCTCTTATCTATATTTGCAATCATTGCATGTATATTGTGAGCACAGGTACTTAACTATTGCAATGCATCTCCAAAAGACTATAAATGTGTATTTACATCTGGTGCAACAGCAGCTCTAAAGCTGATTGGGGAGTCCTTTCCATGGAACTGCAAGAGCAGCTTTATGTATACCATTGAAAATCACAATAGCGTGCTTGGGATCAGAGAGTATCCTGCCATTGTGAAATTCTTGTTTCTTGTTTCTTTTTCTAATTTAATTTTTCATTGCAACATTTCTTTTTGCTTCTATATTTGCTTACATGTCATTTCTACCATTCTACAGTTGGCCACCTCATAAATGCGGTGCCTTAGATCAATGAAGAAGTGACTTTAGTCATGGCATGAAGGTTTTATACCTAGGTTTCTTCACAATGAGGACATTATGGCTTTGAGCTTAATGGACTTACATTTTTTCCTTTTTTTTTTTCATTTCGAACTTATAAATCCATATTTTTGTCTACACTTGATCATTATCAGATATGCTCTCCGTCAAGGAGCTGCAGCCTTTGCAGTAGATATTGAAACTCCAATGCATCATAGTGCAGTATCCAAAGACCCTGAGACCTTGGTAAAATTGTCATTGCAGCCAATTCAACGGAGAAATGAAGCTCAATTTCTGGAAGGAGAGCCCATGGGTAATTCTTCAACTAACAATTAACTTGGACGTATTTAGATGCTAACTAGGAGTTGGATTAATTGTACATAATTTCTTTCATATTAGAACTCTTTAACAGTTATATTACAATTTTATGCCATACAATGGATAAGATTTTCATTCCATGAATGTTGGAGATTTTGTTTGTCTCCTGTTCTGTTTGAAACTAAAGTATAACGTCCAATTTTTATAATAGTACTACATATGCATAGTTTATGCACAGGTCACAATTAAGTTAGATATACATAGCTGGCCTATCTGCAGTAATATCATATTTTGATTCTTTTTTGAGAGAGAAGGGAGAAGATCAACTGATAATTTTGCTGAATGATGTTTGCATGATAATATATGATTATGCTAGAGTTAAGTTCAATCTGACTCACGTTACTTTGTCATGTATCTTTCCTTTTGCAGGCAATGCTTATAACTTGTTCGCTTTTCCTTCCGAGTGCAATTTCTCGGGTTTCAGATTCAGTCTTGACTTGGTGAAGCTTATTATGGAAAATTCTGAAAGAATTGTGGAAGGTTCTCAATTTTGCAAGTATGTAGGTCATGTGTTATTGTGCTTTCTGTTAACTTTTGTTGCATTCGCTGTAATTTGGCGGACTTTTGGATTTCTTGTGATCCAAATCTAAGCGTTATCAGCTCACCTTGTCGGGCTACAATTAGGTTTTGAATTAACCATTTCTTTTGTTAGTTGAGATATATGCTAATAAGATACTGAACAGTAGAATGGAGATTTAGAAGGGGATAATTTGGCAATTTTCCAGTGATGAGGTTTTGGCTGTTCTATTTATACCCCACATGGAATATATGATAATTTCAATCCAATTTTGCTTTTGTTACAGCACTTGGATTATGAAACATGAGCTTTAGAAGGTCCATTTGTAGAATATTTAGAACTTTGATGTGGGTTATATTTGGGATTTTATCCTTTGGGAGAGATAGAAAGAGAGTGTGTGTGGATTTTAAGAAGATTGTGATTGCCATAGGCAATGGATGCTGGCAATCAGTGATGAGCATGATTAATTGCAGGTGGCATAATAAGTCCTTTGTTTTGCTCCTCTGTACTATTTTCTTCTTTTTGGAACTGGAAGATACTAGAGTTTTTCCATAATGGCCTCTAAGAATACAAGTAACAACCATAGGTGTTGGTTTCTGGCAGTCAGTGATTAGCATGACCACTAGATCTAGTTACATGATACATCCCTTTTTTGGGTGCTCTGTATTTTTTTCTTCTTCTTTTGTGGAACTTGAAGGTGTACTAATTTGGGGAGAGAGAAAGAGTAAGAGAGGGGGAGAGAGAGAGTTGAAGGTACCTCTTCCCAAGATTTTTGTTACTCAATATTGAGCGATTGAAAACTAACTTCATTCCGGTTTTGGATTGCACCAGGTTTTAAATGTTATACCTGATTTACATGTTGCCTACTAGTGTTTTGTCATTTTTTTAAATTAAAATTTTACCATTGTTTTGCTGTCTTTGTTTGTGTATGTTGTCAGTCAAAATACATTTATTCTTTGCTGGTTCATTTGTGGTCATTTGAGTCTATAATATCAAACTATTGTCGTGAATAGGAGGTGGTCAAAATACATTGATTTGTTGCTGGTTCATTTGTGGTCAATGGTCATTTAGTGTGTAATCTTTAACTTTTGTTGTCAATAGAGGGCGCTGGATGGTCTTGATTGATGCTGCAAAAGGATGTGCGACACAACCACCAGATTTGACAAAGTATCCTGCAGATTTTGTTGTAATCTCATTCTATAAGGTACAAATAGATGTAGGATTGTCTTCATTTAATTTTTAGGACTACTTTCCTGTGATATTCATGTTTCACGTTCTTGTTACTTTTGTAAAGTTATTTGGCTATCCGACTGGACTTGGTGCCCTCATTGTTCGAAATGGTAAGTGATTTATTATATGAAGAATTTTATTTTTCAAATGACAATCAAAGTTTAGTTGGTGAATCAGTCTCTAAATTCATGTATGTTACTTGTGTTTGAAAATAAATTCCCCAACATTAGTTGTTTACCCAAAAGAATCCAAATATGATTTTCATTTGTTTAAACCAACTTGGCTACCGTCTGAAGGACTTAATAAATGCCCCAACATTAGTTGTTGCGGGCTATTGCTTATTTCCCTTCTCTTGCCCCTGGCTTGAAATGCTAATATTTGTGAAATTACATCTTTTTATAGGAGATTCAAACATTTCTAGCTATTACACTAATCGAACCTAGAGATACAAAAAATTAGTTCTTCCTAATATATATATTTTTTGATGCCACAGATGCTGCTAAAGTGCTGAAGAAGACTTATTTTAGTGGAGGTTTGGGCTTGAATGTATTAATTGAAGTCAATATGTAATATTTTCCCACTTGTTAATTTAAAAGAATTCCAGGTACTGTTGCTGCATCATTTGCTGACATGGACTTTGTTAAGAGAAGAGAGAATGTTGAGGAGCTTTTTGAGGATGGAACTGTTTCTTTTCTGAGCATAGCATCTGTACACCATGGATTTAAAATACTCAATTCCCTGACTGCACCTGCGATATGCCGGTAGGTAGAACAAGTCATAATGATTTTGCTGATTGCTGTATTGTGTCATTAGGTGTGTGTGTGTGTGTGAGAGAGAGAGAGAGAGAAGGGGGGGAGGGGGGGTGGGGGAGGAATTTTAGTCTTTAAGTTTGAATGTGCTTTCTGTACTTCAAAATTATAATATTAATTATTTTATTTCATTTTATACATTTCCCCTTTCTCCTTTCTCCTTTTGGCCTTTCAGGCATATAGCGTCACTTATGATGTATGTGGAGAAGACGCTTTTGGCTTTAAGGCATGGAAATGGAGCTAATGTCTGCAAGATTTACAAAACTCATGTTTCAAAGGTTAGTTCATGTGATCAAAGGTTATTTTGTTCTTGATCTTTCCAGTATTGCAGTCATTAGTATTTATAAAGGAAATTTATTTGCAAACATATTTGTATTTCATTTTTTATCTTTACTCTAGCATCGTTATGAGGGAGAATCTCTTTACCTCAACTTTGTACTTCTATTACAATTTTATCACTGAAAGCTTTTTCTTCTCGAAGATGATACTAAAAAAAGGTAGAACGCACTTCAACAGTGTCCGGAGTATCAATAGAATGCACTTCAAAAGTGCCCTAAGTATCAGTGGTAGGATAAATAGCATGATTCAAATTATATCATCAGAGTTAGCTTTCAAAGCAAAAGGTTAAAGGGATTGAAGGCTTATGATAAACAATCATTAATTCTGGGTATGGTTTGCATATATATTAACAACTCTGGCTGAGTGACTGAAAGAATTTTATGTTTTGGAGTTCCCTTTTGTGTGCATGTTTTTGCTCTTCTATGTGTGTGAACATGCATCAACCTATTATTGTATATGCATCATCCTTACTTTTCTGCAGAGGTTATTAAAAGTTTCTGATAAAGTTTGCCTCTTCCTCTTTCAGCCTCTTTGTTACAAGTCTGGTTCCATTCTGGCATTCAACTTGAAAAGGCCAGATGGTTCTTGGTTTGGATATCGTGAGGTGGAAAAATTGGCTTCTTTATCTGGAATTCAGTTACGGGTAAATTTTGAGAAATGCTTTATTTTCATATACTATTTCTTTTTAACGTTTTGCAATTGATTCCCTAAGTTCTCTTTATATTTGATTATCAATGATTCTTATGAGTTTATCATTGTTCGCTATGTTGCTAAAGCAAAATATTTGATCGCCAATTCTATATGCAAGTTGAATTTGCAGACATCAACAGTCAATGCACTATTTTCTTTATTAAAATTGTTGCTACTGCTTTTTATCAATTAAAATTCTCCATGAGGTGGAGACATCATCATAGGCTGTGGGAGAAACTATCCTAGATCATTAGAAAACAAGTTATCTTCAGATTGCTCTCTGCATAATAAATACATGTTCAAAATTGATGAGATGAGCCTTTACTTGTCAATTCTCATGTTGCCTTCTTTCTCCTTTCTCAGCAGTGTTTTTTGCCATAGCAACCTGAGTGTGCTGATGTATCAGACATTTACATCCATCTATCAATGACATTTAGATGTATGTAGTAACCAATAAAATTTTTAGATAAGAAATTTGTTCCATGTACTCTTTTGTTAACTGTGGGATTACCATGTTTACTTTCATTGCATCCTTCATTCGACATTTGATATTCTTAAGTACGTTCTGATATTGATATGTGTAATGGATTTACATGCATATGTGTGCACTCAGATGCTATTGTCTGATGACCTTGGAGAAAGGTGAAATTAGTAGCTCAATCGTCTTTAGGATAGGAAGTTGATTTAATTTGTTTTGCAATTTGTCCTGCTATTTGTATGTAGACAGGGTGCTTTTGCAATCCTGGAGCATGCGCAAAATATCTTGGATTGTCTCACTTGGATCTTCTTTCGAACTTAGAGGTACATTTCTTCTGCTGTTCGGATACTTCTTAAAATGGGGAAGAAATCGAAGATGTCATTTTCCAGTGATTATTATGCTATTGATTGCATTGCATGTTTTAGGTTGGCTTTTGAAGCTTCATTTTTAGTTGTGAATTCAGGCTGGCCATGTTTGCTGGGATGATAATGACATAATACATGGAAAGCCAACTGGCGCTGTTAGAGTTTCATTTGGTTACATGTCAACATTTGAAGATGCCAGGGTAAATTACATAGAGATATCTTGCTCTTTGTATTTCATTCAAATTCTTATAATTCGATTAGTAAATGAAAAAGGATTTTACTAGGGTGCTGCTTGTCCTTGTCTGTGTTCGTGCTAAAGATGTTAGAAAACTTCATACATGTGTGTTCTGTAGTCAACTATTAAGGACTGGCTATTTATCTCATTTTGTAGTGAGTGGTAGTAGTAATAATTTTATGTTGCTTGCTTTCACTTTTTCTCTCCATCAATCACCCTCTAATTTGATGTCCAGAAATTTATTGATTTTATCATGAGATCATTTGTATCAACAACAAATGAGCTTGGAAATAGGAATCTGTCGAGAACAAGGTCCATCCCCTTCTCAAGTGAAGGTTAGTTTCTTCCTTTATCTTATATTCTTATCGATAAAATTAAAGGTAATTAAAACTGAATTATGTTCCTTGCGTGGTAAAAATTTCATGTCTTCAATTGTTAACAATAGATAGAGCCCCTGAGTTTTGTATACTTGTTTGGTAGCTCATTTTGCACTTCCCTACATGGACAAGTTATGCAAAATGACTGCCACTTATTGTTTTACTTCATTCCACCTTACCCTTTTATAATACACTCCCCTTAAAACTTTTATCTGTATTAGAATCAAATGTCTTTTAAGGACTTTCGACTTCAAAAATGCCAATCCTGAGACAAATTTCAATAATAGATTCTCACATATTTCAATAATAGTTTCTCACATATTTCAATAATAGTTTCTCATATACACACAGACAATTTTTGTCTTCCATCATAAATTGCTAACAATTAATGTTGGCCTCTTGATGGGATCATGTTCGCCTTTTTCACAATGCATGCTTCATTGCATGGTTCCATTTTGTTTTGTTGTACCTTTTAATTGGTTGTTCTTCTCTTTTACTTTTTCTTTTGGTTCCCATTGGTGTTATTATACTTCAATTAAATATTATGGAGCATGATTGTCCCTGAAATTTAAGAAGTGCAAGTATTTTCTGTCTTCTTTATGAAGCTACTTCTAATATTTGATTCTTCACTTATGTTGCAGGGAAGGAAAGAAAACAATCATCTGCGGGCTATTATCTCAAGTCTATCACTATTTATCCAATAAAATCATGCGGAGGATTTAGTGTGGAAAGTTGGCCCCTGAGCAGCACTGGTAGGTTATTCATATTGGATTGATCACACCTGAACTTATATGTTTATTTTAATACATGCTATTTCATAAATGAAAAAAATTCAAGGCAAGTGAAGAAAAGCAGATGTGAGCTAAACATTTCTGTTTGATTGTTCTAACATGCTGTGAACAGTTGTGTGGTTCTTCTGTGAAGCATTAACGAAAAAAGTTTACAATTAATTACAGGATAAAGATTACATATGAGTTGATACTGGATATAGATTACATAGTTAGAGTCAATGTGGCATTGTTAACATGTTCTAATGATGTGCTGGCAGCTTTTTTATGAAATTTAAACTTGTTGAGGACTGCTCTTACTGTGTCATAATGGGATTAATAATTTAGGGGGGAGTTTCTTTTTACTCTTTCATATGTTTAAATGGCTATGCGGTCTCATAGTTGACAAAAGTGCAAGACGCACTAAGGTGCAAAGGGGTCTTGGAGCCTAAGTGCTAGGCTTAAAGCTTAGGCGCACACCTGAGAGACTTGAGGTGAACCAGAAATGATAGAAAGGCCTAATGTTTTTAAACCTCCAAACCTTTTCAACTTTTTGCAATTATACCTAAAGCTTTAAAATAGGTGATTATATCCTAATTTGGCTTAGTTAGATGCAATTCTACCCAAAGTTAACATTAGATTAATTAGTTTGTAGCAATTATTAATGTGGAAAGTCACATGTTTAAAAAATAATTTTTTAGTGTTGTGGGCAACGCTCTAATGTCCAAAAAATCTTTTTAAAAAAGATTTTTTTTTTTTTTTTTTTTGAAAAAAAGTGAATCGACCTAATTTTGGTCATGGGCACAACTGCAATTAAATAGGCCCAATTAGGGTACAATTGCCTATTTTTAACTCTTTCGATATAGTCACAAAAATTCGAAAAAGTTTTTAATAACATTAAGCCTAATACAAATCATATAATTCTAGTAATGCTAATTATTCATATTTATAACATAATGTGCTTAAAATTCTATCACCAATAGTATTAAAAGTGCCAAACCATAACATAAACTGCTTAAAATTCTGGCACAGTAGCACCAATAACATAAAAAGTGAAATGCATGTGTGATGTTATATTGTGCAGATATATTCCTATAGTAATCTATAGTTTTGGCAGTTAGTTTTGTAATATTTTATGTGTAGTGGCAGTGAAAATTGTGTCAGTGCAGGGAAAACGTTATTGTTGTTTCTGTTGTATAGTTTTGTAAGCAGTTTCTTGGTTTTACTGTACATTAGTTCTTTGAAGAGTTTTTGAAATGAGTGAGAAGTGTATAGGAGACCAGTAAAGATTTGAGGTTTATGCAGCTCCAATGAATAAATGCATAGGGCAGCACAGCTATAGCATTAACAGAATATTATCAAATGAATTTTTTAAAAAAAGAAAAATTGCAGCAAACCAGCACGCCTCAATGCCAATGCGTGCCTTTGAATTGTAAAGCCACTGGCCCTAAGTCCTGGTGCACCTTACCTTTGACAACTAGCCTGAAACATCAATTTTTGTCTGGGGGAAAATTAAACATAAGCAAATTAGACATAAGATCATAAACCAACAAATTTAGTTTTTCAGGTGTTTCATACGATTTGTGTTGGATAATTTATTTTTCTAGGAATATTATTATATCATATTTTGGCATGGAGGTGCATTATGCTTATTATGCGTTTGAATTGTACTCGTTGTATTGCCAAATTTATCAGGTTTGCAACATGATCGTGAATGGGTTCTTAGAAGTCTAATGGGTGAAATTCTTACGCAGAAAAAGGTGAGTAAATCATGATTGGGAATAACTGCAGGCCTGTGCAAGAATAAATTGACCATAATTTATAAGTTCTATACTTCAGTTGTTGCTGCTATTTTGTTGTACTCGTTGCTGTTGCTCATAAGTAATAACCTGCTCCAGGTGTATTTATTTGAGCTGTTTGGCCAACAAACATCTTGGTCTATACTAGTTCTAACAATCTTTTCTTTTGGTATTCAATGCAGCTGAATTTCATTGATAAAAATATAAGATTGCACAGCAATTTAAATTCATGTTGTCAATTCAGTAGTCCATTGGCTACTGGTCCAGACATCACAAATTGTTCGAAAACTTGCCCTGGTTAGCTTAGCAAAAGAAATTAATTATCTGTTGAATTAGAAACGATAACTGCTGGCTTATTATTCATTTTACCATATTCTACTGAATGAAGACACTTGAGCAACTTCATTTTTCATTTTCTTATACATGATGAAGCATTAATTTATCTGAATTTCCTTTTTAGGTTCCTGAAATGTGCTTCATTGGCACTTCTATCGACCTGAATCAAGGTGTAATGTTTGTTGAGTCCCCTCGATGTAAAGCGAAGTTGCAGATTAGTCTAAAGACAGATTCTTACACTGGTGCAATGGAAGAAATTGAGTTGCATGCCAGGAGGTTTGGTGATAAACATATATCTGTCTTTTGTATGGTTATTATATGTTTATCATAGGATCAGGTGTGTACTGGCATTGTTACAAACTGCACTTTTCTAGATTGTGCTAATAATGCCGATAGTGATTATATAATACGGAGGGGGGGCACAATAAAGGTTTGCAGTGCTCAGCTCAAATAAGCTTTAAATTCAAACTAGTTGAGATCAGCTATATATATATATATAAAAAAAATTTTCAGGCTTCATCTGAAAAAAGAAAAAATAAAAAATTAGTTTCTACCTCCTTTTTGTCGCACTTCTCTTAATGAATATCACTTCTATTTTCCTATGAATGCATTCATTTCTACTACTTCAATCTATCATTGTTTTTCTGCACATCCATTTTAGCATCCTCAATTTTACTTTGAATCTTATGCACATGTTTCTTCACTGCTCAACACTATCTGCCATACATCATCCTCTAGCTGAGCTTCTCGCACTTTCATCATCTTTTTGTATAATATAGCCTAGGTATTCGAAGTCTCTGCTTTTTGACACCTTTGTCCAGCTTGCTAGTGAGTTCGATCATTATTATGCAGTAAAGCGCTAATTATAGTAAAATCTTTAACAAAAAATGATCTTTTCAAATATATCACATCCGGACATTCCAAATTGTTCTAAGGAAATAAACTAATAGACTTGTGCTCCATTCCCTTGAATGCTTTAAATTTCTCGCACTGCATGAATTAAGGGAGATATCTACTATTCAACCTCAATACTCCATCACCAGTGAAACTTTTTTACTGAGCAACACATTAATCCTTTCTTACTAAAACAATTTATAGTGTAAAAAATAAAATAAAATAGAAAGATCAAGGTCTGTCGTGAAAGTGCATTGATTTAATCATGGTTTCTGGTCGAAAGGAGTTGACTGTTTTGCATGACTATGAAGCGGCTAAACTCACAAGCCAATTTAGATTATGTCAAACATTTATCCATATTTCTGAGTTTAGTGCTCAAAGTGATTAAATAAACTTTAAATAATTAAAGGTTGCATGGACTGGATTCAGTCATTCTTATGCATTAGTCGCTGAACAAGATAGGGAGGCTTACCTAACTTCAATGTGAAGGTTCAATGACTTCTGGTTAACGATTCCCTTGAGGAATTTCTTTAGCAGATTTCATTTGGATGGGAGATCTCCACTTTTTTATTTTCTATTTTTTCATGTTCACTCTTTTTTCCCTCTTTTTTTTTCCCTTTCCTTCATATATTTTTTCCCTTGAAAATACCCTTTTTTGTGCTCTTTGTCATAGTCATCATAGTCTAATTCTGAACTCCACAATCTGATGGTTATTTGTTGATTAGCAGATTCAAAGTACAGCACTATGAAGATTGCGTGAACCTATGGTTTAGCGATGCTGTAGGTCGTCCTTGTGCTCTATTACGATGTTCCAGTTGCAACGACTATGTTTGCACGAACAAAAACAGAGGCGTGAGCATGTGCAGAGATGTTGAGAACAGAGTGAGATTTGCCAACGAAGCTCAGTTATTATTAATATCTGAGGAGAGTGTATCTGATCTTAACAACAGATTAAGCCTGAGTATGTTCTGCTCTACTCCTTCAAAGGCACATAAGAAGCGAATACTATTACTTTTTTAGAAGGAATAACAGTCTTGTCCTGTTCACTGTCACTATATTGGTTTTTGTTTGGTAACATGGCATATTGTTCTTGTTTTATATGGTAATTTGTGACATCACCATTACATAACTGGTTTACATTCTAAGGTGGAAGAAATCATAAATCATGCAATTAGAAAATGCTAAGCATTTCTAGTCCAAAGCTTTCAAGTTTCGTAGCGTATCCTACGTGTCCTGAATGTAATTGAGATCAGTATTCCTTCTGAAGACAAACTATGTAGGATGATGGAAAAGGATACATATAGCTTGCCTAAATTAGCCTTGGGACTGAATCTTAGTTGAGTTCAGTTGCATGATGAAGTATTTTACTGAAATTTCTCTCCACTTTCACCAATGATGGCAACTCTTTATTATGCTTTTAACTATGGGAATGAAAACAAAGAGTTTCTTGTCCACATTAATGATGTTTCTTTCGCAGCCACCATTTTTATGTTGAATTTGTCGTAATATGGTTGGTCATTTTCCTTGAAAATGATAAAGAATAAGAAAATCCATCTTTGATTTGTCACAGTTGAGCAAAAAGGAACACATGGAACTTCCATTCAAATCAACCCGATGAGATTTCGGCCCAACCTTGTCATATCTGGAGGGGAACCTTATGCTGAAGATGCATGGCGAAGTCTTGAAATTGGGAGCAAGCATTTTATAGTAAGTTCTGAGTGGGGATTGCCATGGATTTGATATTGGATAATAAATAGACCATCTTACGGATACCCATAAAATCAATGTATCATTTATACAGAGACATTGATTTACAGTAAATTGTATTGTTAGTCATGGACCTTGTACGTATGACTTTTACCAGTATATCTCTTGAATACTTGCTTTTTCAGAAACCAAATACGGACATTTCAGTGCTATTAATTACTCATATTAAGCTCTCTCTCTCTAATGATCTTGCTTCTGTTACCAGTCATTGGGTGGATGCAGCCGTTGCCAGATGATCAATTTAGTTCATCAAAATGGACAAGTGCAGAGGTCAAATGAACCTTTGGCTACTTTAGCTGCATACAGGAGAGAGAAGGTTAGACACGGCAACCAGCAAACTATATTCTATGTTTAGCCTGCTTTTCGTTTAAAGATTAAGCAACTGTAAATTTTCGTGGAAGCAGGGGAAGATTCTGTTTGGAATATTGTTGAGGTATGAGAACGGTGATAATACTGGTTCGTGGCTTCAATTGGGGCAAGAAGTACATCCAGATTCAGGTTAGGCATAAATGTAAGACGAGGAATGACAAAATTATGAAGTCTGATAAAAGTAAGGAGTTGATTTTAGAAGCTCTAAAATATATACACTGTTCATCCTCCCAAAAAGCCGGTACATAAACAACGCACGAGGTGAAATATCAAATGGAAATGCTCAACTCTTGGAATAATTGCTTTCTAGCAGCGATACCATAGGCAGTTTGATATGATATGCATCTGCATAAACTGTTAATGTAAAGTCTTTCGATGAGGATTTTTTAGCCAACGTGTAACTCGTACTGTGAACTTTTTGTGGAAGTTGCTTTAACATTTCACTGTTAATTGTGATCAGTTTAATATCTTAATTTCTATTTTTATCCTATTAAATATCTACCTGCATGCTGAGATTAGTGAGTTTTACATGTCGTTCTTCATAGTCTTGTTAGTTGATTAATTAAAATAATCTTATCTTCTTCACTCTATCAACACTGTCAAAATCTCTCTCCCCTTAATCCAACTTTTGAAATTTTTATCTTCATATTTAATCTTAAAAAAAGAATCAAACAAGTAGAAAGATAAAATCACTCAATTACAAGAAAATAATCAAATATTTAGAAAAATAAGCCTCCTTTATGTTTTGTACATCTGCATCACTTAAATAATCCCCTCCTCTATTTGTCTACTAACTCTTGCACTTCAATATCATAAACAAATCAGAAAAGACAAAAAAGAAATTGTTCATAATCAACAAAACACATTACATTTCTGCTTATAGGGCAGGTGTGGAACCTAAAACATAATCAAATAATCATTTTTCTCTTCATTCCTAAGAAACCCTCAAGCACTTTTCTGCCCTCCCTTTCCATTTTTGTGTCGTCCCTCTTTATTTTCATTAGTCTCAGGAGTCAAAAGCCACAACTAAGGTCTATGGATGATCCGCTAAATCAGAATGAGCACTCCAGCAAAGGCTTTGCGGGCCCGTTGGTACCCTCTCAACACTCGTCAGCGCCAATTTGTCATGCCCATAATTGCTGCCACCAAATCTGTCATGCCACAAACACCAGTGTTGCACTCACCTCGTCTTTTTTAATCTCACTCATCTTATCCACAGTTTGAATGGCCCTACCCTTAAATCCCTGTCTTTCTTCTCTACTCCCAATAGCTACTAGATTCGATCGAGTACGGCGTTTGTATATTCAAATTCGAAGAGAATGAAACGAATCAGACCCTACTCAAATGCAACCACAACTTTGATATTGACTACATCGACGTGTAACTTCTCTTCTCACTCCATATGCCCTCCCAGCTAGTTGGGTTTAGTTTTGTTTTGACATTTGCAGGTTCTTGTACGAGCAATGGATTTTGCCTCAGTGAAGAAGATATTGGCAACAACTTGTTTTCGTTTATAATGGAATTGAAAGGCGTTTAATGAATTGCCGCAAATTCGGATTTCTAATCACAAATTTCTATCAAGAATAGTAGAGAGTTAAAAGAGGATTAAAAAATAAATAAAAAATAATTATATTTTAATCCAATTAAAATATAAATTAATACATAGCGTGATTTTTACTCTTTAATCGTCTTATGACACATCATTTATATTTATTTTTCTAATATTAATTATTTATATTTAATTGATTTTAAATAAAATTACAATAATTGAATATGTTAAAATAAAAAATAAAATATTATGTTAATATTTGGCATTGCTATTGCAAGACATTATAATAATATAAAATTATAATATTTTTAATTTTGAGAGATTTTAGTTGTTTCTAATATTAATTTGGTTTTTTAATTAATTGAATAATTATCTATAAAAATTTTAAATTTGGATTTTTTTAAAAAAATTAGTTTTTGAGATATTTCTTTTTTTGGTAACAGGGAGCAACAACGAGCGTGCCCAAATTGATTGTGCATAGCTTCTAAACTTTCCAGCCTATTATTGTTTGGTCTAATAATCTAAAAAAATCTGAAATTATACGCGAATTTATAATTTTAGTTTAAAAGTTTAAATTCTCTAATTGAATTTTATTTTTAAATTTTAATAAAATTTAGCTCAATTTTAAATTTGAAAAAAAATAGAATTTTTTTATTTTATCTGTCAACTGACTAAAAATTTAACATTTTTTTTTTATTTTGACTCATAATTCATTAGAATTTATGTAATCTCACTCGCTAACCTTAGTTACTTCACAAAAGGTAACCCTAATTAATTAAAATTAATTTTCCATTTCTCTTATCATTATTTTCTGTCATTTTCCTTTGTTTTATCAGCAATCAAACAGACAATAAATCTAAAAATATTTTTTTAAAAAATACACTAGCATCATCTCCACTTCAAGATCCCCATGTACCCATTTTCTATTTCTTCTCAATCCTCAATTTCTACACGAAAATCTTCATTTGACAAACACTCGTCTCTTCTTTTCACCTCAAAATTTTACAAGTAAATCATCATTTATAAGAAAGAGACATAAACCATTATATGAACTAAAAGTTTCAGTAGACCAATCTAAGGATTGTAATGGATTACAGAGCTCAACAACTTGGTCAAGTCCGTCATCAAAATCTGCAGCATAAAATTTGATGGAAAATGAGTCATTTGTATCTGAAATTATCAGCTTCTTGTGGGTTTGGATTTTGGTTGAGCTGTTGAGATGTGCCTAGATGAATTCTAGATACAGAATCGCTTAAATTGGACGTATCAAAATGAGAGACGAAGCTGAGATCGTGAAGAAGAGACAGTGAATGAGTTGCCGAGGAGATTTGTGAAATCGGAATTCTCAAGATTACTAGATTTCTTTTATTTTCTAAATTAAGAAATGGACATAAGTTGCTTTTGAGTTGATCTTCAGATTTTACTACTACTCTTTTTGAGTCGATCTTACCTTTTATATGGATTTTTTATGCGTAAATTATACAAGTGACGATTTTGTTGATTTTAGGATATTGTATTGAGAGTTTAATTTTTCTATAGATGATTACAGTTTTGATGTTTGTGTAATTGGAATCTAATTCTTGGTAAAAAAAAAAAAAGGAATTGGAATCTAATTAAAATTGTAATGAATTTTTTATCTTGATATTTCATGTCTTAATTTTGGTTCATATGAAAAGCATGAAAAATTTAGAGGCTATTAATAATTTTGGTTCTCAATACAAGCTTTTTGGATTTATGCTCTATTTGTCATTGAGAAAAATAAAAGAAAATTTAAGAAAAAAAAACGTTAGTAGAGTTAACTAAGTTTATTTAATGAGTCAATATAAAAATTAATTTTATTTTCTTGATCAACTGCCATATAGGATTAAGTATATTCTTTTCTCCTTAAATTTAAAATTGAGCTACAATTGATATTAAAATTTGAAAATTATTCAATTGTGAAATTTAAAATTTTAGATCAAAATTACAAATTTATGAACAATTTTAGATTTTTTTAATTATTGATACAGGTGGCAATTTACGTTTCAATTTGAATTTATTTGAAAAAATTAGCCCAAACTCAAACCAATTCGAAAGAAAATCCAAAATGATCCGAACCCAAATAGCCCAAAATTTTCGAATCAAATTTGATCCAATCTAAATTCAATCAGTGGATCAACTAAAACAATTCGATTTAAATTATTAAAAATATTATATAAATTTAATTTAATTGCTAATTTTCATTGTGTACAGTGCTTTAAAAAATAAATTATATTTAATTTATTAAATATGTAAATAAAAATAAACAAATTTAACTAATTTTTATTTATATAATAATAAATAAATCTTTTAAAAAAGTAAACAATAAAAGATCGGATTCGATTTAACATGTTTGCCACCGATGGTCTTATTGTTTTTGCTCCAACCATCTGATTATATTAACTGGTCAACTAAACATCACGTTCTTGGAAGTTGGACTATTTCTTTGTCCATAACCAGGCCAAAGCAGCTAATTGTTCCTTTGGCGGTCCATTATTGGGAAGTAATGTGTGACCTTGAGAAAAGTGGACCCCTTGGCCATGCCTAAAAAAAAAAAGCTAGTATTACGACTAATTCTAGAATATACTTTGTTTTGGTCGAACAAGTAAAGCTAGTGTTTATAGCGACTCGTATTCAAACAAAACGATTATCGTGTGAGATTGAACTTCTAGAAACATTTCCTGTAAATAATTCCCTTCCCTAATCCGATCCTATGATTTCGCCTTTTGATGAGGGTAAAATCCTGAGTTCGTCAACAATACTTGAATCTTCAAGATACTTTCACTGTGATGCACAACATTAATTGTGTGTGCTAAACAATTATTCAGTTAGAAGAGACTGATAAGATGCACTATCATGATTGCAAGTATCGTTTAATAATTCCTTGAGGCCAAGACATATTGATAGCAAAGAACCCAAATTGCAGCTACCGGTAATAGTTTTTTTTTTTTTTTTTTGGTTGATACAAGATTTACCCATCATTATATTCAAAGCTCTTGAGAATCCTCATTAGGATTTTCTTGTTCAGGGAAAACTAATGCTGATGATGCACAACTTTCCTATAAATGCTTGTATAATGTTTTGCTGCTACAGACGTAAGCCAGATCTGAAAATTAATATTCCAGGATCACCAAAGGCCCGAGAAACTTTGTAACCATTTATGCTTTGTTTGCAGAATTCAGTCATGGTTTAAATTCCTAATTTGCTGTTAGTTAATCACCAGAGTACTAACAGATCAGACTGTTAGAAATAGATCATATCCATGGATTACATTAAGAAATCCATGAATCATGCCCAAGACGGTAAAACATGCAACTGTCAAATTTCAATCACATAAACTGAAAACTAAAATTAATTGTCACAATTTAGATCATTTATCTCTCGTGCAATCCAAAAAACTCAAAACAAAAAGTTTTTAATTTTTTTTTCTTTAGGGAGAGTATTTTCTTGTAAAAGAATTAAATATGAAGAAAAAAAAAGAAAATCTAAAATTTTTTGATAATGCCGTGATATTATCGTATTTTATCCAAAGAGTTTTATTCCGTTTGAATACAACTCTACTTCTTTTAAATAACTGTTTACTAATTATCATTCTATCATATTTATCTTCACTCAATATCATTAACTAATTATAATAATAATAGATACAGTCGAATCATATCATGAATGGCCTCCTCATAAATCCAACAGAGACTATAAAAGTTCACCTAGTAAGCTGAGTAACTTCATTTTTGTAAGGCACAAAATGAGCTGAGTTAGCTCAAATAGACTCCAATACCAGCCATTCAATAGATCAAAACATACGCTAAAAATCACATATTAAATTATTGAGAATGAGTCAGTCATATTTAACTCAAACGATACAATTGCATTAATGGAAAATCAATGCGTGGGGGGCCTCAGATCGACTCATCAAGTTCTCATTGTAATAAGATCCACCCAAAGAAAAGCACATGGCATTCGTTGGTTATTAGGAGACTCAGGTGTCAGCAAAGGTTGCACAAGTTGGTTTCGTGATATATGGCTGCTGTTTCTGATTGGACCAAGATTGTATTATTATTTTATTACTATTTTTTGAGTAGAGAAAATAGAATCATTAAAAGTATTACTCTATTAAAATAAATACTAATAAAACTCTTCTCTATCAAAATAAATTCTCATTAAAATATTATATATCTTTCCAAAGTTTTTAGGTTTACAAACAGAAGATATATTTGTCTTTAATTAATGCTTCAGACTTTTCAGGCTTATTGACTAATGACTTTGACTTTGTCTCTCCCTGCTTTTTATTTTTCATTTTGAAGCTTTTTAATTTCTTCATGGATGATTTGACTATATAGAAGCCTTTTGGGAACACTTTGGTCTCAACTAAGTCTTTGAAAGGGATAAA
This sequence comes from Omphalea diandra, assembly GCA_949677035.1. Classification (NCBI taxonomy): domain Eukaryota; kingdom Viridiplantae; phylum Streptophyta; class Magnoliopsida; order Malpighiales; family Euphorbiaceae; genus Omphalea; species Omphalea diandra. Next base: position 19,239 of record CATIWR010511056.1, on the reverse strand, counting down.
TATTGAGAAAGAAATAAGAAAGAGAGCCTTTTTTTTTTTTCTATTTTCTTTTTTAATTTTCACAAGCTAGTGGAAATTAAATTAGTAGCTTGTAGAAAAATTATCAAGTAGAGTAGCAACTTGAAGAACTCGTTTTTTTAGCTTTTTTTTTTTTTTGAGCTATGGAAATTTTGCCCATAGCAAGTCTCTCTTAATTTCCTTTGTTTTGTTCAATAAATGAATTATTTTTATCTATTTAATCGTTTCTACTCTTTGTCTCATTTTAATAGTTCATTTTGAATGTACGTATAGATTAAAAAAATTAATTAATTTTAGTTAATAATTTAACTTTTTATCACTTTCATCCTAAATTAAATTTATTAATTTCTTTTAGTAAATTAAACCACTAAAAATTTTATTAATACTAATTCACAATGATAAAAAAATGTTACATACATATAGTGATCCTATAAATATAAATTTTAAATTCAAAATAAATTTATTAAATAATGTACAAATTTTAAAGTAAAAAAAAGTAAATTATTTATTATATGTGATGATATTTATATTGTAATTAAATAATTAAATAAGGATATTATAGACAATTATCACTTAAACTAACAATAAAAAATAGAAAGTAGACTATAATTTGGGACAGCTAAAAAAAAGAGAAAAATGACTATTAAAGTGAGACAAAAAGAGTATTTATTTTATCTTTATTATTCAAAATTTTTTATCTTTAAAATTATTTTTTATTATTGAAAGATTTGTGATCTTTTGTCTCACTAAGAGTTTTTAACGTTTACATTTAGTTATCTGTCTTCTAGATTTTTTTTGATAAAATCTTCTATATCTAATTTAATATATTAGAAAATTTTCTTTTTTTTTGTTTTTACTCTATAACATCAAATAAAATATGCAATGACTAATAGTACTGAGAATAGTATCATTTGGTATTGGCCTTTTATGATGAAAATATCCCTATTAGCTCTTCCAAAAAAAATCGTCATCAATAAAATAACCTCCCTCCTTTTTGTAAAATTTATTTTTTTGTTTACACTGAAAAAAAAAAAAAAAGATGGTAATCGTGCTAGTGAGAGCGAAATTCATCTACGTTTCCATGTGCTACCTACCTTCCATGCGAGACAATATTTTTTCTTTAAATAACATGAAATGATAGTGCTTGCAATATGATTTGTCCTAAATACATTAAGGAAACTGTAACTAAATTTTACTTAATAAATCATAAATCGTCGTTCTCACAGTTTCTCCCTAAATTATTGCTGCCTTTTTGAGCATTTAGATAAAGGATTATGCTCAAATAACTATTATGGATTAAATTTATAATTTTGTAAAGAATTTCAAGATTATGACTTGAGATATAGAAGACTATATGATATGATATTATAGCAAGAAAAAAAAAGGGGGAAAACCAGAGACAGCAAATTTTCTAATTGAATTTGTCATAATCTTTTTACCCACTAAAGATTGTTTAATGACTAATGCTGAATTATCAATTGACTTGACTCTCTCGGTAACAATAATTTAGTCAATTCATCAATAATCAACATAAGAGGTCATGTTTAATTTTCAAATACAGCGAAAGTATCACTTTTTTAGTAAAATATACATTTTAATGCGTAAATTGGATGAATTGTAAAACTTTGATGTATAAGTATAATGATAATAATGCGTAAATTTGATGAATTGTAAAACTTTGATGTATAAGTATAATGATAATAACAAGCAATAGATCCAAAAGAATAAAATATCAAGATTGTATCTTAGAACGATAGAGCATCTAAAATTATAACTCAGCGAAAAATATACCTCATTTGTTTATAATCTTTAAATGATACTGATAACTTAAATATCATTGATAATTGGAAATCATTATCAAAAGAAATCTTGAAAAATTCAATGACTCAAGAAAAAACAAAATTTTCACAAAGAGAAAAAGATTTTTTATATAAAAAAGGACATATAATCTTCAAAATAAATAATAACATAAAAAATACTAAATTTACGTTTTCAAGATACACAAACAATATCTTCAATATCTATAAATCTAGTTGAATTTGAAGTGATATATTGAAAAATAAGAAGATAATAAAATAAAAAATTAGATCTAATATCTCAATTAAAATTGATTATCATATAGATCTAGCTAAATCTGATAGTGACATGAAAAAATAAGAGGGAAAAAAAAAGGAGAGAGAAGGAATACCATCACTTTAAAAAAATGACCAATATCAGTTTAAAAGATAAAAAAATAAAATAGAAAATTCAAGAGGAAGAGAGAGAGAAAGATTTATTGAAAGAAAACACAAATCAAAACGAAAGTATCGGTTGTCGTTTCTTTTGCTTTGAGTTCATTTCTTCAACTTATACTCACACTCTACTCGCCGAACCATTTACACCTTTGCATGAATATTTAAAATTTCCTCATTGTTCTAGATATAGGCAACATCAACTTACTTTGAAGAAGAAGCCGCTTGAAAACAGAACTTTTAATTAACAAATAATAAAAATATATGTCCCAGTATTATCAAAGAAGTCATATAATTTTTTATGGACAGTATATTGAATATTAAAAAATCATTAATTAGACTCCATTTATTACATTATTTATTTACTAGTCAACAAAAATCTTTTTATAATAAATAGATTTTTTTTAAAATCAGCATAACAAATAAATTTATATCATTATTTATATATAAAATAACAAGACAAATTAAAATCTATATAAACTAGATCAAGTTTTTATTATAATAAACCTCTCTATCGCCATAATGTTAGCGCAAAGTTAATTTTATTACTATGATAACTTAATAAAAATATTACAAAAGTTGTTAGATTTACTTGTATTTAGTGCAAAATATGCAATATATTAATAATTAATTAACAGAACATGTTAAATCCCAAGTATATACATTGATAAAAGATATAGACATAACTTCAAAAAATTAGTACATGTATCTATATAATATTGAGAATATATAAAGGCATTGATAAAAAGAAATAGATATATTTTCATAAATCTAGTATATGTATATATGTAATGTAACTTAACATATATTTTTTTTTACCATAAATAGACTATTATAATTATATAAAGGTAAGTTTTTTTTTAAAAAAATTAGACTTAGAAAAATTATAATTTTTTAAAATATGAAATTTATAACTTATTGCAATACAAAATTTATTCTTATTTATAAACGAGTTAAATTAAAGTAAATTCTTTTTAATGATTATATAGAAGTTACTCCAATATAGAATTTCACTATAAAGAGATTTTAGTGTACCATACTTATCATCAAAGTAGTGTATCGAATAAAATATGGTATATAGAGGTCATTACTTCCATCCGCTTCCACTATGATGTACTCTCTGAAAAATAGAACTCATCCCCTCTCATAATGCCATCAACTATTCGAACCCCCACCCCTTAATTGAGAATACACAATGTGAGCTATTTTCTTTAATGGACAAAGGATAGACCGTTCCTGTCTAGTCGAATAAGTCAAAGTGATTTTGGTCACAAAGATAAAAGAGACACAGATAAATCTCAAACATGAGCCAATCCTTTATCAGAATGTAATTCCCTTTCACCTATCTTTGATGAACGTGAGCATGAAGCCAATTAGTTGAGGAATGTGGCGAATTCAAAATGAGTTAAAATCTTTCTTGCATCTTGACTCAACCTAATTTAATATGCCTAAAACACAAAAAGATCTAATTTAAAATTCATTTGATGTAATTCGCTTGTCTGTTTTACTTTACACTACTTTATTTTTTTAGTATAAAAAACACATCCATTTTACACTTTAACTTAAACTGAAATTTTTTCAGTAAATTTATAACATGGCTAATTAGAAGTGAAAAATAGATCAGATCACACATTTGGATTGAGTTACTTTTAGATCTAATTTATCTAGGATATGGTAATTTTTAAATCATACTTTTTTCAAACGAGGTTAAATAAAATCATTTTAAATTGTAGGTCAGTCGAGTTAAGTCATCTAATTAAGGTGCATACAAAATTTTGAGTCATTTTTGAATGAATTAATTATGATTTTATGACTCAAACTTATCATAATTAACTACTTCATCGCTCATTTTATATAAATAACTTTAATAATCTCTATAATATTTTTGATATCATTAATCTAACATATCCTCCTATGTAGTTTAAAAGCATTTTTTGTTAATTAAGGATTAAAAAAAGTCAAAAACTCAATAAAACTTTAATAACTAAACACCCCTCATCTTCAACCTCTCTCTTATTTAAGAATATAAACTCAATGGTTTGGTTTTTGTAATTGCTGTAATTATATCAATTGATAATAATCCCATATCTAGATAAACAATTCATGCAACAGAAGATGCATTTAGCATTGTCCAAAAAAATTTTAGAATGGCAAAAAAATTTTCTGAAAATTTCCAGACCTCAAGCGAAGCTAGAAGATGCCAAATTTCCAACAATCTCATTTCATAAGTTACAAATATATTGGGCTCATATTTAAAAGAATTCAGTAAATCATAAGAGTGAAGAGTAAAATGCAAAATGAGCATATCAGCCTCTAAAAGAGTGAAAGACACAACCAGCAACTCAATTGAGTTCGACTCAGCTTGTAACTCAGCTTATGCACATTGCCTCTCTTTAATCCATCACGCTTCCTAAGGTGTTTTCCCTTGCTAAGTCCCCACCGCCTCCGTCCACTCTACGTCAGATATCACCACAACAAACAATCACTACTCAAGTGGTTTTGCAAATAGGTAGCAAATGGAAGAATGACATGTCGTTTTTGTCTAGGAGATGGACATGCATCAACTCGACAACATTTTCTAAACTATATGATTTGGCCAAATTCGACGTCATAAATCTAGAAAGTGTGATGGAGCAAATGCAAAGGAGAGAGAGAGAGAGAGAGAGAGAGAGGTGGGCTCGTGGAAGGGATAGGATCATTTTGCATAAATTTTTAATAACTTAATTCAATTTAATTTGAGTCTAAGAGGTAAGCAAGAAAATTGACAAATCAAAAGTAATAAAAAAAACAAATCAAAAAAATCTGATTAATCAATTCGACAATTTTAATATTTGGTTTTTTATTTTTAGTTTATTTTTAAATTGTATTAATCAAATTAAATTGATTGAATATTACACACATATACACATAAATTTATAGATATATATTAGAATATATAAAATTATGTATTTTATATATTTTTTTATAAAAATATAATGTTTATATTTTTTATAAAAATATATTGTATATATTTTCAATTAATCAATTAATTGATCCATTTTTTAGATAGTTAATCAAGTGATCTTTATAATTTCGACTCGAACTCAATTGGTTAGTTTAAAATACTACCCAATTGAACTAAAAATTAATGAGATGACCAAATTTAATTTCCAGTTCAGTTTTAAAAATATTTATATCACTTGGAGGGAGGAAGTTGATAGGTGTCACTAACATTTAGGGCACGTTTGGTGTTTTTATTTTTTGTTACTAAATACAAAATTTATTTACTTTATATTCAGTTTTTTTATTTATTTTGATGAAATTTTATATTCATTTCGTTCACTTTCTATATATTCAAAAAAATTTTAATAAGTCAAACACGACTATGTTGATAACAGTAACCATACTAAACTATGTTCGGTTTATTATTTGATAGAATTTATTCACTTTAGCAACAGAATTTGTTTATTTTTTATACAAATTTTGAAGAAATTCCATAAATTTCATATATACAGAATTTTTTTCATTTTATATACAAAAATTATTTAAATTTTGTATACACATAAATAAATTTTATTTTTTTTTGTTCAAAAAGAAAAAATTGTAGCATCCAAATTATTTTCAAGAAAAAAAATTAAAGCATCCAAAACACTTAAATATTTTTGTTCATTATATAGAATTTGAAAAAAAAAAAAGAAAAAACATTTGAACAAATTTTGTTTTTTATTAGAAGAAAAAAGAAAAAAATTATAGCACCAAAGTCACCCAAATATTTTATTTATTTTCTGTATAAAATTTATAAAAAGAAAAAAAATTTAAACAAATTTTGTTTATTATTTAAAGAAAAAAGACCGTATCACTATGACACTATTTAAGTATAACAAAGAAAAAAATCAATGTGAAAAAAAAAAAAATATTCCATTCAAGGCTAAATGTGGCCTTAAATACCAAGGGCAGAAGTACATAGGGGCCAAGGTATGTTGTAGCCTAGGATAGATTGGAAAAAAAAAATTTTAAAAATTATGTAACTTTTATAAAATTAAACACTGTTGATATATTTCTATTAGTTTACTCATTTAATTAAGCACAAAAAAAGGATGTTTTCAAATAGGAAAAAAAATATTTATACTCTAATACGAGATAATAATACATTTATAATATAGATAAAAATAATTAAAATTTCTAGTTACGCGGATTGTTAAATGCATGCGACAATACTGTGGTGGCACCTACACTTTCCCATCACTTGGATTGGATACTTATTCAATACCAAACCTTACCCTGGCTAGCCGGGAAATGCTTGCACTGTCTGATATTCAACGTTTCCAGAGGTGATACTTTTCTTACCGGCCTTAAAAGCACATATGATATGGTGTATAAAATTGACCACGATAGCAGACTTGCCTCGGTCCTCAAAATCGGGAATCATTGTCATTCACATATAGCAATGAGCGAACAGAGCCTCCATAGTCAAAAAAAAACTTTTTGTTTGTCCATCCCAAAGCCTATCGTTGCATCACTGTTTGCCTATTTGACAAATAGACAAATTTTTTCAAACAAAAAGGATTGAAATTCTTTTTATTGGAGTGAATATAATTTGCCATGCTCAGATATGACCATAACTATTAACATGGTGTATTAGTTGTGTATTTATTTTCAGAATTTTAAATTTCTGGTTGCGTCTTCTTTTTCTCTTTATAATTATGCTAAAAAAAAAAAGTGGTATTTTTAATTAATAGTCGTCACATACCTAAACTTTATTTTTTTTTTTACATGCACCAGTAACACTTGTGATATGTGTGTGTGTGTGTGTGTGTGTATATTGGTCAAAAAAAAATTTTTACACGCAAACTTCTAGAATGCTTAGTTTTTCCTTTGAATTATATAGTATATCTGTCTACTTAACATCTATGAAGAAGAAATGGAATACTGATGTCTACTTTTTTATATTTTCCACGCAATTAATAATTTTATATAGGAGTTATATCCTGTGCACCACATGAATGGAGTCCTTGATCATCAATTATCGCTGGAGGTGAAAACATTTAGTTTGAATCAATAATTCAATTTGATTGGTTTGAAAATAATTTAATTTAAAATCAAAATAGATTCAAAATGATTAAATTCAAAATTAATCTGATTTAAAGTTGACTTGATCCAATCTATAATATGACTGATTCAATTTAAATTATTTAAAAATTTAAGTAACATTTTTATTTTAAAATTTAAAACTATTAATCTTCGACTCCGAAATTTGAATTTCTTTCTTTATCTCACTCTAAAAATCAGTTTTGAACTGTAATTTAAAGTGATCAAATCTGAAAAAAATATAATCTAAAATTAATTTTAAACGGAATTACGTAAAGCTAAGCATGATGAAGAATGCGGCATTGATACAGAAAGCCTATATTTCTACTCTAGTATATATTTTTTGAAAATTCATAAATATTTACTTTTGTTGACATTTGTTAGATATGAACTACTTATATTTTTTATATTATGAATCAAGCACTCAATTACTGAAATTTTTCATGCATAAAATTTTTTAAAAGAAATGGAATTGTCAATATTAAATATAATTAACTCTTTGCCATAAGAGGTAGTACTCTAAGATGGCATTACATGTGCTTTTTTAATTTATGATCAGGAAGAATATCATCATTCATATGTCAACAATATAAATTTAATTTTAATTTATGGTAGTACATATGCTTTTTTAATTTAATAAATAGTACAACCATTCTCTTAAAAGCCAAAAACTGCCCATATATAGGTTCATCTAAAATCAATTTATGGATTTCAAATAATGACTGTATGATTTCAACAAAAAAAAAATTTGAGAAAAATGAAATCAAATATTGACTGTATGGTAAAGAAGAATCAGATGGATGGTCCAAGAAGCCTATAATTACGAAGGAGAAAACCTGTTGTGGCCAACGATTCGGTCTGAAATGATTATGTGATTAATTGTTGACTGACCTTTTTATCGATAGTAGACCTGTAGATGTATATTAAAATTAAATTAGATTATTTTAGGCTTTCTTTTATAGGAATTATTTAAGGTTTTGTAATGTCTGTTTGTTTTGTAAGGAAAATATTTTTTAAAAAAATGCTTATACCCAAGTTTGAATATTCTTTTTATTATATTGATCTATGAATCAATAATAGACGCGTATTTATGCAGAGGACATTATAGTTGTATGAATCAATATTCTTTCTATTATTTATTGCTAAAAAATATTTTTATGTAATATTTGTTTAACGAAAAATATTTTTTTTGAGAGGCTACTTTAGATACTATCAAAAGTTTTAAGCATAAAACTTCATTTATTTCACAAAAAATAACTTGTTTATAGAAAATATTTTTTAAGAAATTTGTTGAATAACATATTTTCTAGTGTTTAGAATATTTTATAAAAATATTAATTTTCTTTTGATTTATAAGATTATAATAAAATTTAGATTATAAATACTTTATATTTATACTATATTTTATTTAATATAAAAAATATTAAAAATAAAATTTTTTATGACATTGATTGTCATCGACTATCACCAATCAGTAATAATTAGTGATGAGTGTAGATATTTAAAGACAATCAATGATAATAAATACATGTATTTATATAATTTTTTTTATTTAGATAAATTTATGAAAATCTGAAAATGACTTAATTTTTATTGATTAGAAAAATATTTTCTATTCACTAATTTTTTAAATGAGTAAAATATCAAAGAGATGAAAAATATTTTGCATAAAACAAATGGAGGTTAAATGAAAAATTACATTAATTAAGGTGTGCTTGCTAGGTATTGTTATTGTTAATAGTTGATTTTAAGGGTAAAAGTTAGAAAAAAAAATTTATTAACTATGGATTTTTCAATATAAATTTTGTGAATAAAAATTTGGTTAATTTTTAAGAAACAATATTTAAAATTTTTATCAATACCTATTAAATTAGGTTAATAATAAAACTAAATAATTTTCATAAATAAATAAAATATTTTCAAAATCTAAACATATCCTAGTTTAGTAAACAAAATCAAATTTTTACAATAGTAATGCCAAACATACTTTTAGGTATGGATTTCATTAATGTAAAAGTTCGGGTAGGTGGAAGCTCAAGTTGATGCTACATAATTACTAGATCCTTAAATGCAGATAATGTAGAAAATTAAAGAATGTAGTCAATGAATCCAACAAAAAGAGAAATATATTGGGTCCATAGTAATTTTTTTGTAAGGAGCAAGGTATGAAATAGGAAACAATGGCCTTCTCCATCCTCTAGGTAAACTTTGGAGTTTCATTATTACTATGAGTGAAAACAAATTTTAGGTCCAAGTTGTAGTTGGTGGCTTTAATTAATACTTTTACGCCATGCGTACCCACACTTGCACTTGTTGAGAAACACACCAAAATGGGCATGTTTATTGAAATTACAGAGAAGATGAGATGGGAAAGGGATAAGTAAACGTAAAATTAATGATTGGAGAGGTCCAGGTATTTTTGAAGAAAATTTAGCACAAAATGAGCAAAGAAGATAATACTATAAATTTACTAATATAGCTGGCTCGATTAATTACAAATTAATGCTGAATCATTTTTTTTTTTTTTTTTTTGAAAACAATATTGAATCAAATTAAGTTGTACCGAGTGAAGGAACGAAAAAGGGGAGGAAATCTAGAAGAAAATAACAACTGGGTCACGAAATTGGTAATGCTCCTATCCTACGATACTGTGATGTCACAATGGCATTGGTGTCCAAATACACTAGAAAATAATGCGTTTCGTAGAATTAGCTCTCCTTCGTATAACAAAAAAGTCGTCGATGGCTACCACATAAACAATTAATTAATAAGAAGACTTTTTCTTGCAAAGATCTTTATCTGGTCCCTAATTACCAGAGAGTCAACACACAAGACTTGACCTGAAACCACCGCCACTCATGACTTATTATTGTTGCTATTACACATCAGTATATATATATATATATTTTTCATGTTCAAAAGTTCCTTGCGATTATTTCCTACCACGACTATTACTTCTACTACTAATATTACACACATACACACAGGGAAAAAAATATATATTTTCATTTTTATAGAGGAAGAAAGAAAAGAAAAACACCAAGGAGAAGAAAAAGATGAACAATAGTATTATTACTACTCATCGCGATGTTGATGATGAAGAAGAAGAAGTTGTACTCCCTGGGTTTCGATTCCATCCAACAGATGAAGAACTTGTAGGGTTTTATCTAAAAAGAAAGGTTGATAAGAAACCACTCAGTATTGAGCTAATCAAGCAAGTTGATATCTACAAGTACGATCCATGGGATCTTCCAAGTATGGCTTCATAATATTTCTACTCTCTCTTATTTCACTCTTTATTCTTTCTTTTCATGTTGTTTTTTAGGATCTTAATTGGGCATATTGATGGAGAACACTCGGGGAGATTTTACTGATTAATATATATATATATATATATATATATATATATATATTCATTCTCTTTCTACAGATGTTATAGTCTGTTGTATGATGAAAACCAGCTGCTGATTAGTTTTTTTTTTTGGGGGACCCGTCTAGGTTCTTTCAAACTGAATCCACTATGAAACAGTTTTTTTTTTTTTTTTTCCGGGTTTTGTAAAATACAAAAGTTCGATTGAGTTGACTTATATTTCACTGTTCAGCAGTGCAAGTGTAAGTGCAATTTTTATGGTGCAACACTACTTACTAATTGCATCCTCTTTGCTTGCAGTTGTGTCGATTATTAGTTTGGTTCATGGTCTATAACTGTAATCATATACTTAGCTTCTTTATAATTAAACAAACAATTAGCTGGTTGGTTTCTACATCCATCCCACTATTATTATGGGTGGGGCATAATCAAGCCAAATATTAATAAAACTTACAAAGGTTTAAGTATATTGATGAGAGTTGATACACAATAACAAAGGAAGAAATCAATATGCGAAGTGATAGTCCCTTTTCAATATCATACATCTTAAGTACTAAAACTCACATTGTGCATCTCTCTTATCTTTGTTGATGATTGATGTATAGAGCCTAGCAGTGTTGGAGACAAAGAAGGGTACTTCTTTTGCAAAAGAGGGAGAAAGTATAGGAATAGCATAAGACCAAATAGGGTGACGGGGTCTGGATTCTGGAAAGCTACTGGCATCGACAAGCCTATCCACTCTCATGGGGGAGAAGGTCGAGACTGCATTGGACTCAAGAAAACTTTAGTGTACTACCGTGGAAGTGCAGGAAAAGGCACCAAGACCGACTGGATGATGCACGAGTTTCGCCTTCCTACCAATGGTAATACTAACAGCAACACCAACCTCACTAATGCTAAAAGCTCTGCTCAAGAAGCGGTAAGAAAATATGAAAATAACTATGCCATTTAGACAATACATTTTATACGGTAATTTGGTTATGAATATTAAAATTGGTAAAGGTGGTAGATAACTGATGAAAAGCTGGAGTGTTTTGCCCTTCAATAAGAATTGAGTTTGGCTCCAACAATTAGCAAAATGACTAGAACTAGCCATTTAGGTGGTTGTTCCTCATATGCTGTTTTACATTTTATATTTAATCAATGTGTGATTCTCTAACAACCTTGGCTCATGAAATCACAGGAAGTATGGACTTTGTGTAGAATTTTCAAGAGAAATGTGTCATCCAGGAAGTACACACCAGATTGGAGAGAATTATCTACAAAACGCCAACCAGTGATTGACACAAGCTCTAAGACATGCAGTGTGGATTCTAATAGCAGAGAAAATTACCTCAATTTTGGTGCTCCAGTCATTCAATATAGCGACAAGAAGCCTGTTTTGAACCATATTGTCAATGAGAGGAAACAGTTGCATGCTGACCAGTTCAGCTCCATAGTTTATCAGCCTCCATCTATGGCATCCTCGTCCAACATTTCAAGTCCTTATAGGAATGAGTTCTTCACTGCTTATGGTGATTGGGATGAGCTTAGATCAGTTGTGGGGTTTGCTTTTGATCCTTCTCTTATGTAAATAATTATCTAGCTGTTTCTTATTATAGGACCATAGTCTTGTTGGATCTGTTATATATGGTCATCTAAACTATAAAAGACATTCACTTACCATGAACTTCAATTATATAGTGAAAGCTGATTCGTGTAATCTATATCATGGCTTGTTCTTTTTTGGAAATGTTCATGGAAATTGAATCAGTCGATTTTGATTTTATTTAGTGGTGTCAAGCAATTTAAAGGAAGATTTTGGCATGCGATTGTAGAAAATCAGGAACAACTTTATGTCAAATTTATTTGCCGAAGTTGATCATATTTCAAAATTTTATGTTTTTCTTCCTCCTAACTAAAGATAGTGGTATGTAATATAACATCAAAAAACTCAAGAGATTAATAGTATGTATTAATTATAAAATGAGTTAGCTAGTGCTGCATAAATTTTGAGACAATTACTTCTTGTTAATTTTAGTTAGACATGCTTCAGATTTATGAAAATGTTTAAAGTCAGAATATTAATTTGGAAAACTCGAAATATGTCAAAACATGCAAAATTGCAATTCGTGATCGAATAGAAGTTAAGGATGTGATGAGGCCCGATAAATATTTAGTTTTACTAATGGGAATTGAAAAATCTAAGAAGGAAATTTTCAAGGCAATACAAGACAAAATTAGGAAAGGAAATGTTGATAGAAGCTGTTGTACAAGCAATACCGCCTTATATTATGAGTTGCTTTCTTTTTCCCATCTCAAAATGTAAAGCAATTGAAAAGGCAATGGTGCATTTTTATTACTATGAAGAGGAAGAAAGGAAAACTCATTGGGTCGGTCGGTCGCGCTTGTCAACTTCTAAAGTACAACGTGATTCAGGCTTTCGGAATACGTACTACTTCAATTCGGCAATGCTTGCAAAACCAGCTTGGCGATTGCCCAATAAATCGATGTCCTTAGCAATGAAGATTTTCAAAGCAGAATATTACCCATGTACTACCTTTAAAGAGGCATCTCTTGGGTATCAGCCTAGCTATGTGTAGCGTGGTATATTGGCCTCCAAGGATGTAATTTCTACAGGTATGGCATGGAGAGTTTGGTAATGATCAGACAATCAGCATATGGAAGGACAAATGGGCGGTGGGGACCGAAACTTTTAAGGACAAACACGGCCCAAACCTCTTTGCCGATGTGGCCTGTGTACATGAGCTGATTGATGCCCAGCAGAGAGGTTGGTGCGAGGATGTTGGTCACCAACTACTGTCAGTATAGGAAGTGTAGTCCATTCTTGCTATTCCTACCAATAGTTGGCTGCCTGATGATCGACTGAATTGGAGACACTCAAAATCAGGAAATTTTAATGTGCTCAGCTTATCACTTGGCCCATGGCATGCACTTAATGACCAGTAACTCCTTGCCCTTAGCTAGCTCTGTTGATCCGTATGCCAACAAAAATCAGTACAACAAAAAAGGATGCGTTATTGATCCATATGCTTCTTTTTTGGGGCGAAATTTGAGTCATTTATCACATTTATTTCTTTAATGCCGTGTTGTTGATCGCATGCGGTACCTGAGTCCACTGAGGTTTAATCTGGCAGATTTTTGGGAAGTTTTAAGCTGTTAATGGGAAATGTCACGAAGAAATATCCTGCTCAATAAATTGAATTGTTTTGCATGGTTGCTTGGGCAGTATCTGGTGTGCTACTATTTTCAAAATAGAGAATGTGATATGCAGCTAGTTATTGAATCAGCGACGCAGGACTCCCAATGGCTAGTCACACCGACTGTCGCACTTCGAAAGGATCATCCTTATTGAAAGCTGCCGAGTCAAGGCTTGTATAAGGTGAATACGGATGTTGCATTTGTACTCAGATGAACCGATGGATTTCGGTTTTATTGCTAGAGATGATGAAGGCAAAGCGTTAATGGCGAGAGTACAAAGAGAATTATCATAGTTGGGTCTAGCACAATGGCGGAAGCTTTGACAATGAATGAGGTGGGCTTTAGAGGTCATCATCAATGGAGTGTTGTGGGACATTGTCGTTGAAGCGATAGCAAGATACTGGTTGCTGGCTTAATTGGCAAAGTGATTCCGCTTGTGATTGGCAAAGTATTGGCTGAGGACATATTGGCAAAGTATTGGCTGAGGACATATTGGCAAAGCATTGGCTGAGGACATACTCATTGCGTAGACATCAGAATACAAATATAAGTACAAATTATCATTTTCAATAAATTGGAAAAGTGAGAAAGACGACTGCCACCTGATTTAGGTGACTTCTACAGTGCCTCAGAGGGGCGGTAACTTCAGTGACTCATATACATATTATAATAAATTTTATATTATATTATCAAATTTTATATATAAATTATACAACTTTTTACATAATACAAGGTCATATATATTTTAATAATTTTTATATATTATATTGATAAAATTACAAATTAACGTAAAATAATCTAAAGTTACATATATAATTAATGATGTATAATTTTTTTCAATTCAAAAGATAACTAAATAATCTCTAAAGATAACTATCAAACATATATATATATAGAGTTACGAATTTTACGTAGCGTTATCAAATTTTATATATAATTTATACATTTTTTTACATAGTAAAAAAAGTTACATATGTTTGATAACTTTTTATATATTAAATTAATAAAGTTACACACTGATATAAAAATAATTTAAAATTATATGTTGCAATCAATAATATATATTTTTTTTCAATTCAAAATATAACTAAATAATTTATAGATGAAATTATTAAACATATAGAAAAATTACAAATTATTATAGATTTTATGAACATTGCGAAATTTTATATGTAAATTATATATCTCTTTACGTAATAAAAAAAAGTTATATATAATTTGATAACCTTTTACATGTTATATTGATAAAATTATGTACTCACATAAAAAATAATTTAAAATTACATATTACAATTAACAATATGTAAATTTTTTCAATTTAAAATGTAACTAAATAATATCTAAACATAACTAGCAAACATATAACAAATTACAAATTACTATGAATTTAATATAATATTATCAAATTTAATATGTAATTTGTACATCTTTTTACATAATAAAAAAAATTACATATACTTAATAATTTTTTATATATTTTGTTGATAAAGTTACATACTGAAATGAAAATAATTTAAAGTTACGTACAGTAATCAATAATATGTAATTTTTAATCTAAAATGTAACTAAATAATCTATAAATGTCACTAGTAAACATATAAAAAATTATATATTATGATGAATTTTATGTAATATTATCAAATTTAGTATATGTAAATCATACATCTCGTTAAAAAGAGTTAATATTTTGATAAAGTTTACATATTATATTAATATTAAAAAAATTTAAGGTTACATATTGCAATTTGTACTATAAAAAATATAGTTAAATAATTTCTAAAAGTAAAAAAATTATATATTGCATTTCCAATAACTATTATATTATAAATATAAAAGACTATATTTCACTGCAAAATTCCTTCAAATAAGCGATGGATTTTGTTCATAGTTGCATAGTGAAGGAATTGCGACCAATTTTCAATAAAATACTAAATTAGCAATGGATTAGAAATTCGTAGCTAAATTCGCAGACAAACTTGACACCAAGTTAGCCCCAGTTTGGTGCCGACAACTTAGCAATTCGTTGCTAAGGCCTAACGACGGAATTTTCTGCCACTAATTCTCATTGCTAATTTTCTCACTATTTAATTATAATATAAATATTAATGTAATTTTATATTAATAATATTAAATTATATATAAACAATTTTGAATATATAATATATTAATAATATTAAAAAACATAAGGTTATAATATAATAAAGTAATTATATTAAATTATATTAATGAGATTAAATAATAATATAATATATGAAATATATAAGTATAATATAAATATAATATTAAATTTATAATTTTAAATGAGAATATTAAATTAATACAATATATATATGAAGATGATATATATTAATTTAATATCAAATTACTAAAATTAATACATATATTTAGAAGATATATATATATTAATAAAATAAAAGAGGGGTTTTGCGACGAAAAATTTCGTCACTTGATGATAAATTTCATCGTTAGCTTAGAGAGGGATTGTTCTTCGCTAAGCTAGTGATGAAAAATTTTGTCTTTAGTTTTATCGCTATTTAATTATAATATAAATAAATATTATTTTATATTTAATAATATTAAATTATATAAAAAATAATTTTGAATGTATAGTATAATATAATATAATATATTAATAATATTAAATTATAATATAAAAAGTAATTGTATTAAATTGTATTAATGAGATCAAATAATAATATAGTATGTGAAAGATATAAGTATAATATAAATATAATATTAAATTAACACAATGTATATGAAGATAATATATATTAAATTAATAAAATTAATACATATATTTAGAATATACATATATATAAATATATATACATAAAATAAAAGAGGAGTTTTCTGTCCCTAACCCTAGTGACAAAAAATTTCGTCACTAGATTAGTGATATGCTAACGACGGAATTTTTCATCGTTAGTTTTGTCGCTATTTAATTATAATATAAATATTAATATAAATTTATATTAATAATATTAAAATAATTTTGAATATATAATATAATATAAATAGTATTAAATAATATTAAGTTATAATATAAAAAGTAATTGTATTAAATTATATTAGTGAGATCAAATAATAATATAATATATGAAATATTTAAGTATAATATAAATATAATATTAAATTTATAACATATATATATGAAGATAATATATTAATTTAAAATTAAATTAATAAAATTAATATATATATTTAGAATATATAAATTAATAAAATAAAAGAGGGGCTTAGTTCTGTCGTAGTTTTGTCGCTCTTTAATTTTAATATAAACATTAATATAATTTATATTAAAAATATTAAATTATATATAAATAAATTTGAATATATATAATATATTAATAATATTAATAATAATATAATAAAGTAATTATATTAAATTATATTAATGAGATTAAATAATAATATAATATATGAAAACATATAAGTATAATATAAATATAATATTAAATTTATAATTTTCAATGGGAATATTTAATTTAATATTAAATTAATTAAATATATTTATATACATATAAAGGTAATATATATATATATATATATATATATATTAAATTAATAAAATTAATATATATTAAGTTATTAATAAAATAAAAGAGGAGCTTAGCAATGAAAAATTTCATTGCTAACTACCTAATTTAAAGATGAATTAGCGACAAAATTTTTAAACACAAATTTTTTGTCACAAAATAAAATTTTTAAAAAAATTTAAGTGAGAAAATTAGCAATAGATTTTCATTTTTGTCGCTAAATAGTTTGAAAATTTTGACTCTAAATTTTTTTAGTTCCAAAATAAATTTTTAAATTTTTATTATTTAGCGACGGAAAATTTTGTCGCTAAAATTTTTTGACTCTTATTTATTCATTCTCCACTCATTTTTCACATTATTTTTTTCATTCTTTCTCTTTTCTTCATTTATTTCCTTATTCTCATCCACCCTCACTCCCACCTCTACCTCCTTTGCCGCGCGCCACCACTTCCTCCACGACTTCCTTCGTTGTCGCTTCCTTCATCGCCTCCTCCACCACCCCTCGTCGCTTCTTCCACCGCCTCCTTCACTACCCACCGCTATCTCCTCCACCTCATTCTTCCTTTTGTTATGTTAATTGAAACTATATAATTTTAATATTTTATTAGTTAAAATTGTAATTGTTAGTTTTTTTTTTGTTTCTTAAAAATACGCAATTGCTAATATTTGTTAACTAAAAATGTGAAGTTTTAAATTTTGTATAATTTTGAGTTATTAAATTTCATTTTACTATCTTTAATTATACTTGTTAATTATTTAATTTAAATTTTGTATAATTTACTTATTTTATAATTGGTAACATATTGATATTTTGATTTAAAGAATTGATAATATATTAACACTAAAATTCAATAAATTGATTATTTATAAGTATAATAATAAAATTATTAATATAATGAACTTATTAATTTTAATTTTAGTAACTTTAATTTTTTAAATAAAATAAATAATAAATGTTTATTTTTATAAAAATTTGTAAATATGAAATATGAAATAAAAAATATAAAAATTTTAATATACAAAATATTAAATAAATTTATAAAGAAATCTATTAAACTAGGGACAGATTCGTGATGAAAATTTTTGTAGCTAAGCTTAACGATGGAATTTCTATCGCTAAGTTAGCAATGAATTTTTCTGTTGCTAAAATTTCATTGCTTTCGTTGCTATTTTTTAGCAACAGAATTTTTGTCACTATTTCATCACTAAGTTTAGCTACAAAATAGTAACAAAATTTTAGCGATGAAAAATTTTATCGATAGGGCTAGCGATAGAGGGCTAACGACGGAATGAAATTTTGTTGCTAGCCCTTAGTGACGACTAGTGTAGCAACAAATATAAGTTTATTGCTACTCCATCACTAAGCATGTTTAGCGACGGAATCTGCTTGGTTAGCGATGAAAAATTTTGTCGCTAATCTAGCAGATTTTTGTAGTGTTTGATTTTTATATTTGTAATGAAAGGTATGTTTTTGAATTATTAAATTTTATGAACTAGATCTGAATCTTGTAGATTGTTTACTTAATCCGACCTCAAGACTACGATTGGGCTAGTGAATTAGAAATTCAAATAGTGAATTGAAATAGACTGAAGTATTGTAGAATATATTTTCAACCAAATATGAGATTTGTAATTTGAGATATGAAACAAAAGTTCAAATAGTGTATTGAGTATAATTCTTGAAATTCATAACCTGGATCTACAAAATTATATATATATATATATATATATATATATATATATATATATATATATATATATATATATGGGGGTTTGTTTTGTGGTGTCTTAATCAGATATTTTATATTTTTTTTTT